>AYJT01022923.1:0-15648 GCA_001278415.1 Ocimum tenuiflorum | reverse complement strand
CAAATAACTGATGTATGATAAGTTATGGTATCCGAAAACCGATTCAGGCAAAATAAATCGAGATTCAGTTTTTGCATTCCTACACTGATACCATTGCTGGGTTTCGTTGATCTCATCTAATGAGCACATCGGAATTAAATCAACGAATATATCATAGATTCAATCCTCGATGAGGACCGAATGAAAGATATCGCCCATTGCGATTCGGCCAAGGAAATCCGAATAGATCACTTCGAATAAACTACAGGTTTGCATAGAGAAATATGAATCTTTCGCTATGCTAACTGGAGAAAATATTGTGTAGATGGAGGCGCATTTCAACTCCATCCTCAGTGAGTTCACAGCTTTGGACAGAACCTACCCAGTCGGGGAACTCAATGCGAAGATGTTGGCTAGGATGCCAAGAGATGACTGGTTCGTCAAGGTGATAGCTCTTAAAGAGAGAGCTTTGTCAAATATTCCAGGTAAGCATATGTTCGTGTCCTTGCGAGCACATGAGTTCGACCTGGCTCATTTGAATGAGCACGAAGCAAAGAAGACAACCTAGCAGTCGAAGTTGGAGGACGCGGCCTTGTTTGTCGTGAAGAAGACCTTTTCCCTGTGCAATCCACTGCACCAACCATTTCTCATCTTCAATTCTAGCTGACAAACCCTCAACGTCAGCTGAGAAGTCTCCAGCCACCTCTGTTCAAGATCTTGAAGAGCAAATGCGGATCTTCAAAAGGAAGCTTGAGAAAGCCAAGAGCAGGGTTCAGACAATTGCTCAGGAAGCAAAGAAATCCAAGAAGCCTCAATTTTTGAGAAGGTAGAAATGTATGTGTTTTCAATGTAAGTCTCCTAACTATCTCAAGTTTGATTGTCCTCAGTTAGGAGAAGAGGAAAGATTGAAGTTGAAGAAGAGCTTCCAGAAAAGGTGGCTAAGGCCTATGTGTAAGCCGTGCTCACAAGAACTGAGATGACGGACATTCCCTAAGATGATGAGGTAGATTTGAAGTTAGAAGCCAACTCCGATGATGATGAACCTCTTGTAGCTATCATGGCTAACATTCGGTTGGAAGATACCGAGGTTGCCACAGCTGAAGATGAGGTAACAGATACTCCCCAAACTCCGCATCTAGCTGAACATGAAAATGAGGACGTAGAGTCATGTCATTCTGACTCTGAGGATCTCTCACTTGAATCTCTTTCAAAAGAATTTGATTATATGTGCATGTTACAAACTCAGATCTCAAATGAAAATACATCTTTGAAAGAGCAAGTTTTAAAACTGACTGTCAAATTTGAAAAAGCTCAATCTTTAGAAGTAGTCAATGAAAAAATAGGGAAGAAAACTTAGCTCTCAAAACTAAAGTTGAAATAGTTTTTCATTAGCAGCTGTTATTGACTGAGCACATTCCGGCTCGGTTGTTAATTTCGAAACTTTCTCTTTTAAAGATGCATTTTCATGAGAAATTTTGATTGTAGGATGCACATGTAATTGAAATCTTTGGCAAGAGATTCCAATAATAAGTCCTCAAAGTCAAAGTGACATGACTCTAAGTCCTTCTTTTCGTGTTCATGCATATGCAAGGGCTGTGACAGCTCAGTTACCTCATCCTTAGCTGAGGTAAGTGCAGTTTCAACTTCCTCTTGAATGTCAGCCATGAAGGACCTCGTCATCATCGGAGCTGTTGGTTGATTCTGATCTAAGGACCTCGTCATCATATGCGATATCGGGCATCTCAGTCCTTGTCAGCATGGCTTCCACATATGCTTTGGACACCCTCCGTTGAAAGCTCTTTTTCAACATGGCTTTCTCCTCTTCACTGATCTGCGAACAATCAAATTTTAAGTGATTAGGAGAATTACAGTAAGAGCTTGTCTGCTGCTGTCGCCTTTTGAAGTGCGACTTGTCAGGCTTATTTTCTTCCTCGACCTAAGCTTTTAGCTTAGCTTTCTCAAGCTTTCTCGTGGGCACTCTCATCTGCTCTTCCAGCTCCTGGACAGTGCTGGTTAGGGTTTTCTCAGTCGAGGTGGATGGCTTCTCGACTTGTACAGCTGAGGGGACAGTATACTGTGGCTTTTGCTGCTTCCTCAGAGAGAACTTCTTCTTGACGAAGAAAGCAGCATCCCCCAACTTTGACGACTGCTGGGTAGCCTTCTTAGCCTCATGCTCATTCATCCGAGCTAGGTCAAAGTCATGCATTCGCAGAGAGGTAAACACATCCTTGGTTGGGATTTTTGAGAGGTCCTGCTCTTTGAGAGCTGTAATCTTCACAAAGCAATCTTCTCTTGGCATGCGAGCTAAGATTTTTGCATTAAGCTCAGCCACTGGATATGTCCTCCCAAGTAGGGAAGCTCACGAGCCGAGCCAGGGGCAGGCTGGAGCTCGAGCTCGATCAAAAATCTGAAGCTTGAGCTCAAGCTTAAGCTCGACCGAACTTGAATTTCAGGGCTCGAGCTCGACTCGACCTAAAACTCAATTACCCACATCTTGCACCTAAGATCCAGTTTAGCAGCTATAGCCATCAACAAGTTGCACTCTCCCCAGTATTTATCAAACTTTTGCTTCGTAGCTCCTACCATGTCATGGATAAACTCATCTTCATTTCATTAACAAAAAGTTTATCTAACAACACTTTGATTCTATAAAGCTCATGGAGACACAAACTTGAAGTTGGATACTCACTTCCAAATATTATATTTGTGGCTGAGTGGAACACCTCTAATATCGAACATACTTCCTCAACTTTGGACCAATCTTCGGTGCTCGAACAAGAATTGTAGCATGGCTCTCTCTCTCTCTAAATCTCGAAAACACTTCTTTAAACTTGATAGCACTCACCAGCATCTCATACGTGGAATTCCATCTTGTTTTGCATTCTAAAACAAGCTTTCTGTGAGGCAACTCCAATTGTTGCACAATCTTGGAAAACATCATAAGTCGGGCATCATTGTAGTTTATGAAATTCACACTCTCAAAGATGTCTTCAATTATATGACCAATTTTGGACAAACTATCTTGAACCATAAGGCTCAAGATGTGAGCACAACACCGCACGTGAAACAATTTTCCTCCACATAGCAACTTCTTGGTCTTTGAGAATGTATCTGACAAGAATCTTAAAGCAGAATTGTTGTTCGAAGCATTATCCACAGAAATTCTAAATACTTTATTCTCTATGCCCTACTATTTTATACACTTAAAAAGATTGTCGGTAATCTCAATGTCGCGATGAGGAGAAGGAAGGTGAACAATGCTTAGAACTCGCTTTTGCAACCTCTAATTTGAGTCGACAAAATGACCCGTAAGAACTATCATTTTTCATAGATCTGTAGTGACGCTGATCTTATTGATGTTTTTCAGCTGCATCATCAATTTCTTTTTCTCAATTTCATACACCTGCATGCAATCTCTCTTGATCGTGCTACGTGACATTTTCTGCCACTCGGACATTCCACGTCGCTGCATCATATTAAACCCTTCTTCTTCTAAAATTGAAAATAGATGCTCATGCATAAGAATTCAATGTGCAACTAACTCTCGCATTTTTCCCATATCGAACTTTCCGTCTGTAAGTGCAAGTGTCACTAAATCTGCATCAAATGCTTTCTTTAATGGTTGTAATTTTTCTTTGTTGCCTTTGAAATATCTTCCGCCTTGGGCATCCATCAAGGTGTCTTAAGAGGTGGCTAATACTCTTACTCTTCGATATAGATAGCCGAGACTTGCAATGTATGCATTCAGCTTTCTTTGCACCATCAAATTCGATTTCTTGAAATTCTACCCAAACTTTGGAAGTCTTTTCATCGGCTCAAAATCAAGATCATCTCCACCAACATTAGATGTGGTGTGAGTAGTGGCAACATCATTAGATGCGGTGTTTGTAGTGGTATCGTCATTTGAATTCAGAGTCTCTTCGGGTGAAATTTGATCATTAATTGAGTTTTGATTCGGAGGAACATTCATCGCTGAAAAGACTTCGGGCGGAGAAAATGACATGCTCCTTCAAATAGATACTAATTAATGAAGAATATAAGAATTAATCCATAAAACATGGAGCAATCATGCAACTTATTTAATAGACTCCATTTAACAAAAACCAGATTGCAAGTGGAATCATTCTGACTAATTCAAACAACTAAACTAAACCTAAGGCCACATAATCTAGATTCTAGTTTACAATTCGATTCCAATCAGTTACGCATAGTAATTTTCAAAGTGCAATATATGTGACCATCACTGGTACTCAACTATTTAAATATATTTTAAAAAAAGGATTCCCTATTTCCACTAACCTGTAACAAGTATTTACAACAATTAACAAGATTATAACAGAAGAGTGAAATGAGTAACTTAATAATACCACGAAGACCGATTTTATGAAAAGCTGCTTTGGTGAGTAGCCTTAAGATAGAAGTTATGGTTCCAGAATCCAGATGCAATGAAACTAGAAAAATATAGATGCTTTGACAAAGATATATGGCTGCTTGCAACCTCTGACAAAATATGGTTGCTTGCAACCTTTGACAACCGGTGAGTCAGCAAAGTAGGCGAGGGACCTAGGGTTTGCGACTTGTTGCTTGCTTGGGAGATGGCCAGACGAATTTGCGCAATTCCGCTGTTGACTGCTGGGAGCATGCTACTCACGGTAGGGATGTTTTTATCCATAGCTACGAGGGGTAAAATCGTAATTACACACAGGCTCGACTAGGCTTGTGAGCCTATCAAGTCGACCATCTCGAGCCCGACTCGTTTGCCTTCAAGTCGTATTCGAGCCGAACCCAAATAGCTCACGAGCAGGCTTGACTCGTGAGCACCCCTACATGATAGATTCACTGGTTAGCATCGTGTAGTTTTTGCGTGTGATATGCTCAGATTCTTTGCAGAGATCCTCAAGGAAATCCCAGATTTCTCTGGCTGATTCACATTTCTCCATGTTCTTCATCTGCTCTTCATCGAGCATGGAGAAAGAATATCTTGGGCCAGATATTCCAGTTGATGACATCTTTTATCATCTATGATCCACTCTGTATGTGGCTTCTCAATGTACTCCGGCTGGTCGGGGGTTGCACGGGTGGTGTTGATCTTTTGAATTGTCAAGGGTCCTTCTTCGATGACCAACCAAATGTCCTCCTGCTGGCTCAGGAGATGAAATACAAACTAGCATGTCTTCTAGGCCTACTACAGTTTCCAAAATTACTCAGCTAAAGAAGGTCCAGCTAACTGAAAAGTCAGCTGCCCTTTCCAAAGCTGGACAGTTGAGGAAACCTCAGCCACCAGCTGCTTCTCACACCCAGTTCAGGGAAACGTAACTAGAGGCCTCCTAGTTATGCGAAGGCTAGCTGGAGACATCCCAGTTCAGAAAGACCTAACTGGAGGCCCTCTACAAGTCACCAAGTACTCAGAAATTCTGAGTCTGGCTGGCAAAGTAGAAAGGCTTACCGCCCTGGACTTGGATTCAATCCAAAGAAGTCCAAGGCAGCTGCCAAAATGTATCCGGGGCCAGCTCCCTGAGGTTTTGCTCAGAACTCAATTCCAAAGCAAAACTCACACAAAAATGCACATTTTAACATAAAACATCACAGTAGGGTGCATTTTGTTAAAGGCAACAAAAGAAAGCAACGAAACAAGCTTCCCAAAATATCTAAGGTCTAAAAATCAAACAAGTGTAGATTCCGAATGGGTTCATACATGTACTGACTCCTCAGGACCCGAAGTAAGATGGGTTCCTAAACCGTCTTCTCTGTGATTGCAGGTCACAAAAGATAGTAGTCAGCTTCGGAGGTCATCTGAAATTTAGATTTTGGACAGCGGCTGCTCAGGGCACATGACTGGGAATAAGAACAACATGACAAATGTTATTCCAGTCAATGGGTTGTCAGTGGTATTCGAGGACAACTCCAGAGGAAGGATAGTTGCTTCAGGCTCAGTCACAGTCAATGGATTTACCCTCAATGGTGTTTCATTGGTCTCAAATCTTAAGCACAATCTAGTGAGCATCAACCAACTTGGAGAAAAAGGTTATAAGACGGTATTCGCGAAGAACGAATGCTACATCAAGGACAATATCTCCAAGTAAGTAGTCCTTAGAGAAATAAGGCAAGATGGGTTGTACATTGTTGATTGGAATAGTGGCAGCTCCAACTCGTGTTTTGTTTCTCAAAGTTCTACGGAGACCAGCTGGCTCTAGCATAAAAGACTAAACCACCTCAACTTTAAGATGATCAACCATATGGTCAAGCATAACTTGGTCAAAGGATTTCCAGCTGAGATCATGAAGAAAGAAGGAGTTTGCAGAGCTTGCCAGCTGGGTAAGCAGACCAAAGCTTCCTTCAAAGGAAGAACCATTGAGCCAAGCACCACCAGAGTACTGAAACTTTTTCACATGAATTTATTTGGCCTAGATACTCTACATTCAGTCGGCGGGAAGCGCTATACCTGGGTATTCATAGACGACTTCTTAAGATTCACTTGGGTGGAGTTTCTACGGTGCAAAGCTGAGGTGAAGATGGTGCTACCGGAGCTGATCCTGAGGGTTCAGAATGAGAAAACCTACAAAGTTATAAGGATCAGACCCAACAACGGGATATAATTTTGCAATGGACCAGTTATGGATTTATGTGTGGAACAAGGTATCAGTCACGAGCATTCAGCTCCAAGGACGCCGCAACAGAATGGACTTACAGAAAGAAGGAATTGGACCCTGAAGGAAGCTGCAAGGTCAATGATATCCGAGGCTAAAATTTATCAAAGCTATTGGGCTGAAGTAGTCAGCACATCATGCTATACTCAGAATCGTAGATCCATCAACCTTCGATTGAACAAGACACCTTATGAGGTGTACAAGGGTCGTAAGCCTTCACTAACTCATCTAAGTGCTTTTGGTTGTCCATGTTATATCCATAACAATGGGGAATCAAAATTAAATACCTTTTCACCTAAAGCTGATGAGGGCGTATTCCTGGGATATGGATACCCCTCTCACAAAGCGTTTAGGGTATTTAATAAGACAACCCTTCTTGTGAAAAAAACATGCAATGTTATTTTTGATGAGTCTACTTTAGTGCGCAAGAACACTGCAGAGCTGAACTTGAGCTATCCAAAGGCTAATGAAGCTGAAGTTCAGTTGGGAAACACCCGCGGTGTGCAACTAACTGAACCAGCTAGGCACACTTGGAGTCCTAGCTCAAGATTTAGTTTCCTCAGTCAGAATCCAAACGGTTGAGAGGGTTTGTGATGCAGAAGTTCTCGGTGAGACCTTACGAGAAACCTCAATTTAAGATGGAAGCCCAGCTAAAGATAGCACCATAGCAACTCATCCAGTTCCTGTCCGACCAAGCCCAGCTGAGGATGTTCCTGGAACCTCAGCTGAGTCAGAGAAAACCATTGAGACCCCAACTCTTGTTGAAAAAGCTGAGATGGTGTTAATCACTGGAACCCTAGATCTAGTCGAGAGAACTGAGACGGAGGAAACCACTGGAACCCTAGTTCTTGAAGGAAGAACTATGACGGAGGAGTTCATCTCATTCGACAATTTGGTGGACATTCCAGTTGCAGCTGACGCTCTTATCCCAGCTACAGAACTTCATGCTTCTGACGCCAGCTCATACTAGTTAAAGTGATCCGATTGCCTCTCTGGCTAAGGGATCACCCAGATGAAGATATTTTGGACGATGCATCTGATCCAGTCCACACAAGATCATGGAAAGCTTTGTTCACATGCTTCCTGTCTCAGATAGAGCCTTCCAAGGTAGAGAAAGCCCTTGCATTTCCCGACTGGATCTCAGTCATGCAAGAGGAGCTTGCAGAATTCATCAGCAACAACGTATAGTACTTGGTGGACCGCCCTAATCATCAAAAGGTCATCAGTACCAAATGAGTTTTCAAGAATAAGATGGGATGAAAATGGTATCGTGACCCGCAACAGAGCGAGACTGGTAGCTAAAGGATATGCCCAGTGTGAAGAAATTGATTTTTCACAAGACCTTCCAGTCGCATGGCTTGAAGCCATCAGACTGTTCCTAGCATACGCAGCTCACCAAGGCATCATCGTCTATCAAATGGACGTGAAGAGTGCTTTTCTGAGTGCTTTGGGTAAGCGAACAAGGTATATCACTTGAGAAAAGCCCTCTATGGCTTGAAGCAAGCTCCCAGAGCTTGGTATGAAACCTTGTCTCAGTTCTTGCTGAAGAACAGATTCCCGAAAGGAAGGATTTCCGCATTAAAGATGATGGCAATATGCTTCTAGTTCAAATCTACATGGATGACATCATCTTCGGCTCTAGAAACCTAGTTATTTATGAAAGGTTTGTCCAGCTGATGCAAGACAAATTTCAGATGAGCATGATGGGTAAGATTTCCTACTTCATGGGACTTCAAGCCAAGCAAATGCCAGAAGGAATCTTTATAAACCAGGAGAAGTATACCAGGGAGCTAATCAAGAAATATTGCCTGGAGAAGATAAAAAGTCTCAGGATTCCCATGAGCACAAGTGCCTAGCTGACACTTGATGAAGGAGATAAGGTCAATCCTACAGCATATCGATGCATCATTGGGTCTCTATTATATCTAACTGCCAGCCAACCCGACATCAGTTGTGCAGTTGGAGTGTGCATGAGATTTCAGTCGAACCCAAAGAAGTCTCACTTGGATACAGCTGTGAGGATTGTCTGCTATTTGAAGAGAACTGAGACCCTAGGAATTTGGTATCCTAGAGATGACAACTTGGATCTAAAAGGCTTCTTAGATTCAAATTTCGGAGCTCGCATGATTGATGGAAAAAGTACCAGCTGAACATGCCAGTTCCTTGAACATTCAGTTGCTACCTCCATAGCTAAAGCGGAATATGTAGCTGCAGGCAGGTGTTGTGCTCACCTACTTCGGATCAAGCAACAACTACGTGACTACAAGGTTCCAACTGAAGCTTCTCCTATATTGTGTGACAACAACAATGCTATAGCTATCACGCAGAAACCAATTCATCACTTGAGGACAAAGCACATCGACACCTGGCGTCATTTTATCCGTGATGATGTGGAAAAGAAAGATATATCAATTGTTTATGTGAAGACTAAGAACTAGCTTGGAGATATCTTCACCAAGCTCATTCAGGAGTCCAGATTCAAAGAGTTGTGTCTACAACTAGATCTGTTAGAGTTGGACATGCTAGCTGAAGGAGAAGAGTGAGAAGTTTGGATAAAGGTAGGATAGCTGAGTACTAGATCTTAGCTGAGAACTAAGAACTGACCAAAGATACAATCAGCTACCAGGTTGATTACTTTGAGTGAGACACTTGATAACTGGTCAGTTTTCAGTTACTTAGTAGGGAGTTCATATCTGAGTCCCCACTCTCAACTGTGGAAGTAGAAAGTTTTTGGTTAAGAGTTCCTGTTCAGCTATCTTTGATACAATTGATAAAGTTTGAACTAAATCCGAGCTCTCAGTTCTTAAGGGTCTTATGTCATTTAATTCAAAATTTGAATGACATAAATGCGCCATTAATGCGATGAGACTTGCCTGCCGAGAAGGATAAACGGGAAACTGCCACCTGTAAAGGTAACTGCAGACATCCAAGTTGACGGACAACCACCACTACACAGTACAGAGGACAGCTGATCTCGACTGTTGAATCTCAACAGTCCCCTTAATCTCAGTCGTCCATCATTTGCCAAAAATACTTATATAAGGGAATTACACCCCTTGATCGAGCTTTTCCATTCTCGTCACCTTTGAACCTTTATATTTCCCTTGAGTCCGAAATCCTTTTTAGAACTCTCAAACCTTCAATCAAATCTTTTAAATGGCTTCTACTCCCAAAGAGATCCCCACCGCCATCCCTCTGGCCAACCTTGTCACTGTTGTCAAGCAAGGCACCAGAGAATTGACACACGCAGAGCGTCGCCAATTGCAGGTTTAGAATAATAAAATCCTCAATATTCCACTTCTTAAGAAACAATATAGTCCCGACGAATATGAGAAACTGATGACCAAGCTACAGAAGGCTTCTGTACTGAAGTTCATTAGCTCAGCCCCCAAGCATTTTTATCCAGACTTGGTGGCTGAATCCTACAAGAAAGCGAAGATCGTGGAGGATCTGTGCTCCTTCACATCTAAAGTTTATGGGGTTAAGATTACTGTCTCCCCAGTCTACATCTCCAAACATTGTGGCCTATCCCTCGAAGGTTGCAATACTGCCACGTATCTGGATGATGCGGACGAGCCAGAGAAGCATCACTAGCAATGCTAGAGA
Organism: Ocimum tenuiflorum; assembly: GCA_001278415.1. Lineage (NCBI taxonomy): Eukaryota > Viridiplantae > Streptophyta > Magnoliopsida > Lamiales > Lamiaceae > Ocimum > Ocimum tenuiflorum. Next base: position 5,416 of record AYJT01022923.1, on the reverse strand, counting down.
TATATTACAAAGAAATGGGAGATGAAGTTTAAGATGCAGACCTCAAGGGCTCTCTCAGTTATTTCTACGCCCTTCTTCTAGACATAGTGTACAAGATGATCACATGTGATCTTGGCACTAAAGCAGAGCTATCGTCGAAGAAGTACAATGCCATGGTGGCCATCGACAACGGAGTGGAAGCAAATTGGGCTGAATTTGTCTTAAATAAAATGCTTGTAAATGTTGACCAGAATGTGAGCATTCCAGAAACTCACGTCTTTGAGAAGGACGAGCAGTTTGGCCTCACCATCAACTACCTGTTGGAGAAACTGATGCCAACAGTTAGTCCCGGAAAGGAATTGGGACCCGTTGACTTTATCCCTCCATCTTTTGCCAAGAAACCTGCCAAAAATCCTAAGGCAAAGAGGTCAAGCAAGCCAAGAAGACCATCTTAGATGAGGAATTCAGCCCTCCTTCTAGCCTAGACAAAGGTGACCTCATGCTCTTCAAGATCGACTCCCTCCAGAGAGCTCTCAGGCTGCTGATGAAGCAGCAACTAAGAAGAAGAAGACCACTGATGCCTTGATCAGTAAGATGGAAGATGCCATGCAGTCCGCTGGCATCAAGATTATTAAGGTCCCAGACCCCAGCCGAGAAGGTCTTTGGTGACTATGGCTGCAAAAAATGCAGCCTTGAAGAACGCTAAGAGGGAGAAGTTGGCTTTAGAAAAGACAGTTGCCCCAAGGAAGCCTAAGAGCATTGTCATTCAAGAGCCAACAGTAAAGAAGGCTCTACCTTTCAGCAGCAGCAGCAATTTTGACTCCTCAATTGAGGTGATGTTTAACAATGTCCCACCGACCGCAACAGCTGGTGAATCCAACCACTCCAGTGACGGTCCCCACCACCCTTGGGACCTGAGGAAGATCCTTTTTCTATGGACCACCACACCAAAGCCCCTAGGTGTCATTCTCACAACTGGTTTCCTTCACTCCCACTACCTTTGTAAAAGGATAAATGAGTTGTGCCTACCTCTCGATCCTAACTCTCAGAAAAACAAGGACATAGTCAAGTGGAGTAGGGAAGAGGAAGATCTGATCGAGGGAGAAAATCGATCCAAAATAGATGAGATCATCAAGGAGCTTGGACAGAGTGCGTATCCTCTCATCCAGCTCACTCTTGATGAAGCTCGCCGAGTCCAGAGATACTTCTACTGGAGAAATCTCATTGAGCTTGAAGAAATGATACTCCTACTAACCAGAATGGGTGTCACATTTTGGAAAAATGAAGAAAAATGGGTCAATGACTGGACCCAGATCAAGGAGCAAAGAGCTATCAAAAGGAGCGAATTGCTTGAAAGGGTCAAGGAGATATGTCAGTTCAGGATGGCACACAAAACTGACCTCCTCCTTTACTTCTATGTGCCAGCTGAGGATGTTGGAATCAGTACGTCAAAGGTAGCAACTGAGACAATTGAGATCTCATCTGCCCGAACTATCACTCCTCCAGCTGACAAAAGCCCTATTTAAGAATCTGAAGTCCCCATCACTCCCTCCAACCCAGCTAAGCTGTCATGCAGACTTTCTCTCAATATTCCCAATCACATGAGTCTGCACAGCGTGAAGTCTAACTGCCAAGCACCCAGTCCAAGTCACCAGCTCAAGAACAAAAAGATGGAGCTGAGACCAGATGCTCCGATGAGGCCTCTCAGAGCAAAAAGCAAGATGATACCAAGAAGGCTCTGGTTAGCCCAGTCCAAGAAGCTAAAGCTCAAAACTGTTGGTCCCGAATCAGAGATAGATAATGTGCGAAAGCGTTAGTCTTAATAAAACAGTTGCGAGAATAAAGTTGAATTTTATATCAGCTGACTTAGGAATAAGTCAGCTGGGTTTCTTAAAGATGTTTTCCAAGTAAGTCAGTTAGGGTTTCTTCCAGTTATACTCCAGCTACTGTGAGGCGGCTGGGTTTCAAACACTTAGCAGAAATGTAAGAAAACTGTAAATAGACACAGATATTATAGAGGTTCGGATTCAAATAATCCCATGTCCTCTCTTCCTTCAAATGAAGAGAATTCACTAATCTTTATCATACATGGTGTTTTCAGCATGGTTTATAACTAGGATTCTTCTGGAACTGAGAGCTTTAATGATTTCGATCGCAGGCACGACTGATCTTTGAGGCTTTACCGGAGTCCACCTCTTAGGCTTCGTAGATCGGCAAATTAAGGTTTTAGTTCCCTCCAGAACGTGAATTATGTTGATGGTTTGATGTGTAGGAATGCAAAAACTGAACCTCGATTCGTTTCGCCTGGATCGAATTTCGGATACCATAACTTATCATACATCAGTTATTTGCCTAACATGCTTCTAGAAGTTGTAAATGCATCACGCAGGAGTTGCGAAATTCTTACCTGTGTTTTTGGCGCAAATATCGTCTACGGATGTAGAGGTTGACTCCAGAATTGGATTCTGAGTTATATCCGCTGCGTAATCTCGTGTAGTCCGGTGATGACAGCTCGCAAAATCTCCAAGTCTGGAATCCCACAAAAACGGCGGCCCTTATTTATATCCCCTAGGGTTTCTGTGATTTTTGTCATGTGAATGGTTTTTTTATTTATAATCAAAAACCCATATTTATAGGGGATTTAGGAAACCTTTTCCTACTATTCCTAATGGAACTAGGACTCCTATTTGGACTAGGATTCCTATTTGTTATATCAAATGCATGGAAATAGTTAATTTGGTATACAACATAAAAAAACTTAGCTTTACGTATATCAAAATCCAACATGATGTTGTCAGATAGGGATCTACAATCCTCGACTACAAAAGCGTTCAGATCTCCGGTAGCTCTCGAGTTTAATAACTCGGAAAGCTTTGATACTCGTAAAAGAGTTTTAAGATAGCTTTGAGCAAATGTAGATTCAGGAGTCATCTCTCTTCGCTCTTCTCTTCTATTTATACTCGTCGGATTTGAATAGTGTTGTTGGCAGGCAGGTGAACAGCATGGGTTGAATAGTTAAATCCATCGTCAGAAGAATAGAGCAGTTGTTGTACTTGCAACAGGCTTTTTCAGAGATTTATCCACCGGTCCGTCAGCTTTCAGCTATGGACCACTGGATATTACCGTCAGAGCACATTTTCAGAAACCATTCCAAAAGTCGGCTCAGATTGTCATTCTTTTGTCTCAGTTGTCCAAAAGACAAATAGTCTAGACTTCTGACTTGGTAAAGAGAGATTCCTCGAATATCAGCTCTCTTTTTGAAAGTCAGCTCTGGAGTCAAACTTATCTTTGAGTCAGCTTCCAGTTCTGAGAGAACTATAGCTGGGTTCTTTTCACAGCTGAAGTACTGCAGCTGTACGTCTCACAGCTGGGATGTTATAGCTGTGGATCAGTTGCTGTAGTAGAACAAAGTCTTTAGAAATAGTCTAAGTCTTGAACTTTCTAGCTTCAGCTCTCCACAAACCTATGCTATTACAGATCAGACTTATACAATGTTACATGCTAGGATCAGTTCTAAACCACTAACATGGTTTCTGACATCATGAAAATATTCTAATTCCTAACAAAAACGTCCCTCCTTCCGAACCCTAAATTGCTCAAGAGACCCAGTCGGGTCTTCAGAACCTGAATGAAGGGGAAAGGTTGTAAATCAAGGATGCTCCCCGGGCTGGCCCCTCATATGTTGATTTGCCAAGGGATCCATCTTCCACAACCTCCGCTCCTTCCAGCCGCAGTCAACATTCGCTCCTTCCAGCCGCAGTCAACCTCCGCCCCAGCTATCACTGCTCCTTCTCAGAAGAACACCATCCCAGCGTGGTTGACTGATGCTCAGCCTCTTTAGCAGGTCCCTGCACTTCAATTTCAAGAACCAGACTGCTACGCGTTTTTATTGACAGAAAACATATCGCAATAATAAAAAGATCAAACTCAGATACTAGGTGCAAAGAAAAGTTGTCAAGCACTAATTTGTTATCAATAGTCCTATTGTCTAGCCGAATGAATGGGGAGAGAGTATCAAACCATTTAATCCACATCATAAATAAAGCAGCGGGGATTCTAGGATCATGTCATCAACACAAGTCAAGATCACCGATAAAACCTTGAACTCATTGATTTACAAAACCACCAAACCCATCTTTTTGAGTGAATGAATGGAGTAGATTCTCAAAAATTCTTTTTCATCTTTTGAATGTAAGTAGTTATTCAAAACTCCAAAAAGTTCAAACATCAAAGCCAATTAACTGTTTCAAATCTAATCTACTCCAATTAATCCTTTCGAAATCAAAGTCCATTAATTTCTCAAACTTTTGATTTCAAGAATATTAATTCAAAACTCATTGAACACAACTTTTGATTGATTCAACAGAAGAAAAACAAAAGTTCAAAAGATTCATGATTCGACGGAAATCAATTCACAATTCATTGATCCAAAATCATTGTCTACAACACAAACCCTTGAATATACCGAATAAATCTAACTACTCCTAATCAAAGCAATTAATTAGAAAACGACGAAAGAAATCACAAAAATGTTCATAAATTTAAAGTCTATAATGTTCTATGAAAGCGAATTAAAGTAACTTACGAGAATGTAGACGAAAGCAATAAAAATCCGACAATCCGACTGTCACAATCCGGAAAGCTAGACAAATCTAATCTAGAAAGCATATGAAATGTATTCTACTCTAATTCTAAGGAAAAGTTGTTAAAAGGGAGAAAATGAGATAAAAAAATCTGCCAACAAAGCCCATATTTATAGGTTCGGCGTGAAATTAGGTCAAATCCTCGCGACTGGGCTGAAAAGCCTTTAAAGAGAAAAAAAATTGAACCTTCAATCGACGGATGTGAGCCGCTGCGCATCAAGTCTCAAATAGTCACCCGAGAGCTTCCTGTACTGGACTGATCGACGGACTAGACCCACGTACGCAAACCTGAACTCAAGTTCAAGCCTCGGACTGAAGCCTCAGACTCGACCTTCGAATGAGACCTTTGGACTTGACCATCGGACTTGACCCTCAGATCAATCCTTGGACTCGACCCTCGGATTCACTTCGCGGCAACCCAACCGACGATTCGAGAGTTCTTCTGTGCAAGATTGGACGACAGCAACTAAGCCGATGCTCGACAGAAACGTGGCCAGCGACCCGAGAGCTTACAAAGCACGGCTTGATCGATGGCAACCCAAACAACGAACCGACAACCCGAAACTCTTCCAAAACTTCATTTCTTTCACCTAAGAACCTACAAAACAGAGGAAAACGAGAACGAAGCACAAGACAAACATAAAACAATGATAATCAGTTGAAAATGACATGAACAAAGACTCAAACAACTACAAAATTCAATCAAAACACATGCAAAAAGACCGATTATCACACCCCGAAATTGAACGATTGATCATCCTCAATCAATAAAAGAACTAAACACGATAACTTAC
>AYJT01022887.1:0-17308 GCA_001278415.1 Ocimum tenuiflorum | reverse complement strand
CGGGGGCGTCAGCGCGGCGGCCGGCGGCCGCCGCATATTTCGACGATTTCTTCCCGTAATCGTAAAGAGATTTCGCCCTCAGCACGTCATGCACGGTGCTCCGCCGTATCGGCACGGTGCCCTTGGGGCAGCGCCGCCCATTTTGGTGCCACAGCTGCCAAACACTTCGATTTTTATTGTTGTTTTCTTCTACAGCATCTGTGCTGGCCATTTTCATTCCCTTCGGCATTTGTTGTGGGATTTTCTGTAATAGTTTATTTTTAAATTTATTTATCAATGAAATGATGATTAAGGTACGAAAACATGAGTGTTAAGAACAGTTGTTGGGTTGGCTCGGATTATTGCAAGAATTTTTAGATGAAAGTGTGCGTGTACGACGAGAAAGGTGGTTGGCAGTTATGGAATTTATTGGCCCATAAAGAGAAACCAAAAAACCATAAAAATAGAAGTTTAAAAATTTAGTGTGTGTTTTTGCCTTAGGTTTCCTAAATTTAAGAAAAGGTGTCTTTTTCTTTTATGCATACCTGAACTTTGTGATTCTTGAGAAGAGGATGATCCAAAGCTGGCTGTTTTCTTTTATGAACACAATCTATTATATCTCCATCTGGGCTCTGAAATTAAAGATTCATTACCATCAAGAATTCAAAAAAGATAAAAGAAAAAAAAAACACACACACACACACAGACCTGAATGGAGAGAACAGGAGGCTTGTTGATATTGTCCAAATGCCTCTGAATTCTTTCAAGTCTCAAGCTGCTGATTTGTCTGAATTTGGTGTAGTTCAAAGAAGTGGAGATGGCAGAAGATTGAAGGGACAAAAGGGACAACAAAAATGGCAGAAGAAAACGAAACAAAAGAGAAGTTCCCATTTCATTCAGTGCAGCAGAGATAACAAGAACAAGAAGGAAAAAAAAAAACACACACACAGAGACACACACTAGAGCACCATTAGTGGGCAAAAAACTAAAGGGTGACCTCTTAATAACCCCAAAAACAGACCAAACATGAAACCCTTGTCTGAAAATGACCCCTATTCAATTCTTGATGGAGGTGGGTGGAGGAGAAAACACATTCACCATCAAAATCATGATTGCCTGCAATGAGATTTATATGCAACAATGACTGCTCAGCTCATCATTTTCTGATGAATCAAAAGAGAGAGAGGAAGAGGAAATTCAGAAGAAGAAATCAAAAATAAAAAATAAATCAGAGAAATATAAATCATGCAGACCTACCCTCACCCCCTCTTCTTTATTGCACTCAGCCCACTTGAATAATAAAGCATCTACCTATCTGTCTATCTTCCCCCCACCATTAATTCCTTCCCTTAAAAATCCAATCTTTTTCTTTTTTTTGTTTCTTTCTTTCTTGCTTAACCTGTGCAGATTATAAATTTTGATTCACTGCCCATTAATTAATGGTGTGATTCTTGAATTGGGTTTCTTTTGTTTTTGGTTTTAATTGATTAATGAATTGTGTGGAGTTATTGCTCTTGGAAAACCTTGCCTCAGTCTTAGCTGTCACACCATACTAATTGTCTTGCTCATCACTAACTTTATTTTCATTTTTTAATTTTGAGGAAAAATTTATTTAATTTTGATGTGTAGTTCTAAAATTTTAATTTTATTTTTTAGTTGCAAGTATGTGGCCCAGTAATCAGAAGAAAATCAAGGGCAAAAGATTTTAATGCCAAAATTCTAGTTCAGAAATGGAAGTAGGATCTCTTTTTGTCATTTTGCATCAAGTTGATTATCATGAGATGAGATAGTAATCCTCCAAAACCGTCTCGTGGATTCTATTTTTACGAAATATTATCATAAAATATAATTGTTTAGTTAAAGATTATGCATTTTATATCAGACATAATTTGTGAACTAAACAGGCATGATTTAGAATCCGCAAAACAATATGAAGTTCTTGAGGTAATAAAGATGTTAAAACACATTAAAAGCACATCTTTGAAGAATTAAGAGTGTAGTGAAGACAATTAAGCTTGGATTTCCCAAGCAAGTGTAAAAAGATTATAATAATAAATGGAACCCTGTAGATGTTTTAGACTTGGGAAACATTTAATTAAAAAATAATTAATAAACATTATTATTTTTGAAAATTTTATAGATCTGCGTACGTGGGGGAGGCTTCTATTCTGTTTTCTTGTGAGAAAAATTCCTTGTTCCAAGCTACAACGCGATCATCTCCATGTGGGCTTGCATCTTAATCCACAATATTTAATGCATATAAAAAATTAATAACCCAAACATTAATACATTAAATTTCAACTTTATAAATTATTTTTGAGCTTCCATCAGTTCTCGAATCTCGAATGAATTCATCCAAAATAATAATTTTGAGGGTGTCAGCTTCTTTAACTCTCCAAGCCTGGAAGTCTGGAATTTTGACTCTCACACAGTTTCATGTGCCAATGACTTCCATGCCCTCTCTCAATATTAAATTACACATTTATTGGTATACCTAATTATTTTTTTAAATTATCACAAGTTCATCTGGATTTAAATGTATTTTTGAGTGGTACAGTTTTGGGAATATTATGTAAGTAAGTCTAAATTAATATATTAATACAAGTTTCTTAAGATTGAATTTTTTCTGGTACTTGAAAGATGACTGGACTAGCCGACTTGTTCGAACTAAAGGTCGTTACCATTGATTCGACCCTCCACTCATCAACAACTTTTAAAATTGGTCGAAAGTAGAAGATAATAAAGCATGATCAATGGTCAAAAAATGTATTATCTTATATTTATATATTTTAAGATAGCATAAGTTGTTAGTTAAAATTTATTTTTGAAAAATAAGGTCTAATAAACCATAATTTCTGTATAAAGGAAAGATTTGCTCAAATCAGCATATACATGTATATTTTCACACAACCCGCAGAGTATGGCGTATAAAATTAAAATTTTCTATGGCGTATAAAATTAAGATTTTCTTTTGAATCTTGAAAAATGGACATTAAATAATAGATGTTTCTAAGTGGGCACCATTTTTCTTGGCTTCAGTGTTGAATAGAGTACTAGTGAAACAGTAGCAAAGTCAAAAATATGTAGTAAATTTGAAGCCATTGCATAAAATGCACATTCCTTTTCTTTTTTCCTTTTTTTTTCTTTTTTATCGTACTGAAATATCCACCGCCGCAGCAGCGCATTTCAAAGGGTGGGATAGCTGGCCCTAAGATTTAACGCTGCTAGGTTAGAACGCACATTCCTTAACTACAGCTAGGGCTCATCTTTGTAATCGGGCTGCCCTTGAGTTGGGCTTTAATGTTTCTACTTGGCCCATTAAGACTAATTGGTTCACATGCGCAAAACCAAATAATTTTGGGTTAATTGCAAATTTTAGCATCTTCTAATAATTTTGTAATAACACAATTTTCGAATCCTGACAATTAACAGAATTTTATAGAATTTTGCAATTATAACACACAATTTTTTTTTTATCAATTGTAATTGACGTAGTGAAAGTTTAAAAAAAAACTCTAATTTAAGATTTTCAACTGGAATAAAAAAAATGTATAACTTTAATAGATCGTGGCAATAAAAAAGTAGTGAAAGTTTAATATTAGCTTAGAAAATTCGAACCTACTTAGATATATTGTACGTGTGTGTAGACTTGCTAAATTTGCAGCTAGATAAATCTAAATTATTCAGAAAAATGTCATTATTTATAACAAGAAACCCACAATATCTCTAAAAAGGAAAAACACACACACAAATAACATCAAGAAGTTTGAGCATGACGATCACGTCAAGCTTTGAAAAGAAAACTAAACTAAGTACTATTTTTAGAAGCATGAAAGATTTAAATTTCTGAAATAATCATGCCTCCAAAAATAGCCTCTAAGAACCGGGCTTTTCCTTAGGCCCGTGAGTCCATAGCCATGATTGTGCTGAGGTTCATATGGGGCATGTAGGTTTCCGATCCAGTGAGAATTTGCTGGACAATTAGTCTGTTGGCCCGTTCAGAGGGGTGAAATGGATCCCAAAATACATACAAATCCCTATTCGGGCAAAGATTTGAGATCGGTGTGCAAAGGCCCAGCCCGTTGTATGGGCCTTGTCCACAACATGCTATTTGTGATGTCTCGAAACCTGCATCATGTGAAGATAGATACACTTAGGTTGTGTTTGTTTTATCTCCCAGAAAAGTGAAGTAAAATGAATTTTCGAGAGAATACTCCCCCTCCAGAATTATGAACCGAAAAAAAAAATAACCACACAATAGTCTTATCTAAATGAAACTAAATGCTAAACTATAAATTACCATATTGCCTAGGGTTGGAGATGAAGTCCATGTGCATTTGATTGGTGTTAGCCCCAATGAACACATTTTCACCAATTTCTTGGTTGAGTTGCTCAAGCATTTGAACGAGTTGAGGATTGAAGAGCGATGCAGCCTTCATCAATTCCGCTGCACACTCCCCATTCCTACTGTGTTGGGCCAACTCCGCCGGCACGCAACCCAACGGGCCCGTTCCTGTCACTAAAACCCTTCGAGGCCCGAGTTCGTACAATCTCTGCACCATCAAACAAACTATTAGGACAACGCAGCAAAAACATAAAACTCTTTAATACCCATTTTGCCCCTGTAAAGTGGCACTTGAAATCGGGATCTTTTGATTATGAGATCGTCGATTAACCTGTAAGACTTTCTTGTACTCGGAGATGACAAATGGCACGTAGTCTTCGAGGGAATATTGCTGGGACCTCAGAGAAAACGGCACCAAATAATAGTTATTGACAAAATCATTTCCACCTAAAGTAATTAATACTAATGAATCAGCCACAGTTCTTTGAGCCTCTTCTTTCCCAATTAATCTGCTCAATCTCTGCTGGTACTGTTTGAAGAAATTTAGTTGTTGAAATATTCTAATAATATTCACCTGCACACCAACAAAAATTGCTGCCACTTTTCAGCATTTAGTAATCATAACTAATTAATGTAATATTTCTTTAAAAAATATATGGTGTGAATGTATGTTTTTCGGAAATTTCTATGTCGAGAACATGGAAACGTGTCACAAATAAATAATATTTTATTGTTAATTATGTAGTTTTTTTTAAATCATTAATTATGTAGTTTTTATTCCCTGCAAAGTCAACTCTTTCAAGCATTTTTTGTAACTGAAAACTCCACATGATTCCAAATCGTTGTAAATTATGGATATTTTCTTTTTGACATAAATGTCGATTCAATCTCATACAATATATAGACGAAATTGCACAGCTATATCAAACCATGAAAACGTTGTATACATTTATTATTCTCAAAACATTAAAAAAAACTAATTAATCAGATTCATCCTCATACAAAATGTTGTCAATTTTTAAATCAGAATTCGTGAATTTAAAAACCAAATGAAAAGAATAAGTATCAGAAAAACACTTCTTTTAATAAATCCCAAATTTAAATTTGTAACCAGCATACAAATTCGCGTTTCGTGTAAAATATGAATGAATGACATGCGTAAAGTATCTCTTCCATTTATTGAAATTTTGAAAAATTCATAGTTCCCGTTGAGGATAGCTCATGATTTTATAGTAGAGGATTCAAACGAATTTAATTGGGATTAATATGGAATATTACAATGAAAACTTACAAACTGGATTCCGGTGTCATTTAATACTCCAACGCCAGCAGAAGCAAAATTGGCACCAACCAGCAATTTCTGCCCGGTAAGCTCCGGACTCAGGTACGGCAACGTCGGCTCCCATCCCATCGTTTCACCTACAAATTCTCGAATTTCGACTCGATAAATTAATAATTCTTTCCATGAAATTTTCAAAAAGCAAGCACTTTCACAAGAAATTATTGCAGTGGATGACACTTTCAAAAACCGAAAGGACTCGAAATGTAACGCCACACATGCATGGATGAAAAATATGCCATTGTTGCAATTTAGAAAGTCGAGGGCAAAATTGTATTTTCACATTTACATTTTTTTTTTTCTTTCTTTTTTCACCGGAATCCCCGAAATGGCCAATTTGATACATGCATAATGGAAGCATCAGTGTTACAAGTTTCTAGAAAACCAGAGGGCAAAAATGTGATTTCACATATATGGAGCCATGCATTGCATGCATTCAATGAAAAGAGAAAAATTTTCTTGAATGAGAAAGTGGAGAACTTCACTGATGATATCGGGAATGTTGAGGCCGTTGGAAAAACGACCAGTGGGGCGGTGTGACGGGTAATCAATGCCGTAAGGCGGTGAGTCCGCCCTTGCGGAAGTGACCAAGTAGTTGTTGTTGCCATTATCTACCAAGGAGTCTCCAAACACGAAGAATGCCTTAGCTTCTGCATTGATGCACAAATTCCCTATTGTCAAAATGAGAAGAAAAATAGCACAAATTCTTGGGTTCTTCATTTTTTATGAGAATCAAAGAAAAATGATGATGTTTTCTACTTTTGTTGAATTTATTGGGAATGAGACTATGGTTTGGGGTGAAATGGTTGAGGGTTTTGTGGCTTTTTATATGCATAAAACTTTCAACTAATGGTTTGGTGTAATTATTGGTTAAAAGACAAGGAATTTCAAGTAAAAAATAATGATGCAAAGGATGGGCCTAATAAGGCAGCTACAATGGTATTAAATTTGGTAGTTAGAAAATATATACGCGTATTTGATTAAATAAGAATCGTCATCTTGACGATTTTCTAGTGTTTCTTTAAAATATATTTCTCCAAAACTAGAAAAAATATCATAATTGAACTAAAAAAGTATGTCTTTGATTTTTAATTTCCATGAAATATAGTTCTGAAATGCCTTTTCAACTCTTAGACGTGTCTCATATGTTTCGATATGCAAATACTGTTGCTCATTTTTTTGCTCGTTTAGGAGTCGAACGTACTGATATGGTCATTTGGACCAAAGATTTCCTAATACGTTCTGTTGAGTTAGCATATCGGGATATGCATCCGGTTTAAAAAAAATACCTTTTTCAATTTCAATCTCCAAATTTAAAAAAATTAATGATTGGAAGCAATTTATGTACGTGAAAGTATAGGACACTATTTATGAATGTATTTCATTCCTCACTATGTGTAGGTCAAATTATATATAACCTACTTTTAGCCATTTCGTTAATAACTATTCACGAAGGACTTTTTTTTTTGAACTGGTTGGGAAAGGGGGAAAATGATATATGTATACGGATGAATTGAGGACTAAAAATCCCCTCTCATGTGCGTATAATTAATGTGTTTTTTTGGTGTTAAGATCCATTTCTTTAAAAAAAAATTATTAACGGGACAAAGTAATTATTAGAGCCTTTCTCAAATAAAAATTTGGTGTATTTAATCTGAAAATCTATTTAAATAAATCTCACGAGGCTTTAACCATGAATTCGTTGTAAATTGTAACATATCATATATATGGCATATATATCGTGTTTTTCCTTCATTTATTTTAACATCTAACGTTTAATAATGCTTAAATACAGATAACCAATATTTCAGTCTATTAGAATGAGAAATTAATAATTAATTGATTACGGAAGTAATAATGAAACCTAGCTATATGTTTGTCAAAGACCGAAGACAAGATTTTTCAATGAACAAGTTTGCTCTATTATTCTAAATCATTAATATATATTTATTTAGTCAAAGATTTACTGAATTTGTGGCCGCTGGCGTGTGTTATTCTTTTCTTCAAAAGTTCAAGAATCCACCCGTACAAAAGTTCAAGAATCGGAGTGATCAGAAATTATGAAATCGTATTTCATAGTCTATTGCGAATATAAATGAATAGAACATGCAAAATTTTATTTCTTCGACTATAAGAGAAATTGAATGATTATAACTCTTGTTTTATTGATTTTCAAATTTATGTGTATCATTATATTGTAGTTTTTGTATTTCAATTTCAACATGTAATGAAAGATTGCACATGGTCCGACATACTATATTTTAGCAATAGGTAAAAAATATATTATCAAATGTAATAACCGGATCAGTTACTCTGTTATATAATGATGTATTATATATATATATATATTATTCACAAGAAATAATATGGTAATCATTTATAATATCAATTGAATTAATTTTTTCTTAAATAAACTCAAATAGAGACTTGAAGTTAGTTCGAGCTCACTTAATAAAAAAGCCAGACACTTGAGCATAAATAAATATTTAATATATATAATACGTCAAACTCGAATTTATTTAAATTATTCAGTACACTTGGGCCTCTTACAACAAAGCCTGATCTGGACCTAATCCCACTCCTAATCTACATCAATATTAGTTTACCAGGCAGAACATCAATATTAATTTAATTTGCATTTTATCTCATCTTATGTGGCACTATACATTTTTACAAAAAAAATTCAAATAAATATTTGTATTCATAATGTAGGCTTAGTGTCTAATCAAAGGATATCATATGGGATGACGTGACATTGACGTAGAAATTAAATAGAAAGTTGGTGGTTATTAAGGCTTAAGGAATGTGATTTTGTTAAATAAGTACGAGCTATTTATGTAATTATTATTCCTAAAAACATTGGATTTCTCGAGTGATTTCAAACTTTGGAATGCAGATGGTAGCAATAATAATTTTGCCCTAATCCATCAGGTCAAAATGATTAGTTGCATTTATTTCATTAAATTCCACCTAATTTAACAGCGGTGAAATTAGTCAACTTGCATAATTATTACCAAGGCTATGTATACAGTTCGAGTAAAAGTCGAAGAGGCGAGGTTTCTTGTTAGACCGACTAAATCATTTAGGCGGATTTGAGTTGAGGATCCAGAGAGAATATGAGTTTGGGTTTGGGATCCAGGACGGGTAATGATTTGAATTGGTGAAAATGAACTATTTAGATCCACTTAAATCGTTTAGACGATCTAATGCAAATTTTTGCTTAAGTCGAAACAAACCTTCTTCAACACTAATACTAATACATAATTAATTATCTCCTGCCCACAACATTAACATAGACAACCCATTGTCTACATGCGTTTATAAATAATTATAAAGGAGATATATAAATATTACAACAAAATAATTATTTGGAAATTGAATTGCTAGGTCATGGAGTCCAAAGCCATGATGGAGCTGAGATTCATGGGCTTCATATATTTGCCATCACCTGTCAAGATTTGTTGGACTATAATTCTGTTGGCTTTTTCGGACGGGTGAAATGGATCCCAAAATGCATATAAATCTCTGTTCGGACACAAGTTTGATGCGCCGGTGCAAAGCCCGATTCCATTATATGGGCCTTGTCCACAACATGCGATTTTCGACGTAATAAATCCTGTAAAAGAGGAAAAAAAATCAACGATTTACTTGTTCAGAATTTCACCTATTGCCCCATTATGCTCAAAAACTAACCTAAGCAGCCGATTATGATTCCATCATTTCCCGGTAAACTTTTTTGAGTTTTCAAATTGGCTAGTCGGTCAATTTTAATGGCACATTAGTTTCTTCCAATTTTTTATTTTTATTTTTATTTTGATTTTCGACGGAATGCATGTTTCTATCCAAAACAAACTCTACTACGTTCTAATACTACGACCAGACACAATATGTAATAAGGAATCTCGTGTGAACACTATCACGTAACCCGAGACATACCGTAAGCTCGAGGATCAGAAATGAAGTCCATATGCATTTGTTGTGTATTAGCAGCAATAAACACATCACCACCAATTTCTCTATTAAGGTTGCCCAACATCCCAGTCAGTTGGGGGTTGAACAGGGCCGCCGCCCTCATCAGCTCTGCCGAGCATTCTCCAGTCGGGCTCCGCTGTGCCAGCTCAGCCGGGACGCACCCTAGTGGGCCCGTCCCGGTTACTAGCACCCTTCTAGCTCCCAAATCATACAATTTCTACAACATCAACAAGGTTAATAATTAACTTGTCGCAATTAATGTGTCGTGTAGATACTACACTTCAACTATGTCGGGTGTAGTATCTACTATTTATAGATAAGGGTTAATATTTATTTAGTGTATTTTATTAAGCGTAGCATACATGTAAAACTTTGCGGTACTCGGAAATGAGGTATTTGACATAGTCTGGGAGGGAAAATTGTCTTGATCGTGCCGAATATGGGACCAAATAATAGTTGTTGACAAAATCATTGCCTCCGAGAGTGATGAGCACTAGAGCTTGGTTGACTAGTGTTCTCGTTTGCTCCGGGCCGATAAGGTGAGCGATGCGTGTCTGATACTGTTGGAAGTACTCGAGTTGTTTTCCAATCCGAATGATATTTAACTGCAGAGATATGGAGATATTTTGTAAATTAATTAGCACTACGAATCACCCTCGTCATTAATGAGAATGTACGTCGCCTATATATCATTATTCTAGCTTTTATAGTTATAATGTCGCAATCTACATGATAAATATACTTACAAATTGAATGCCAGTGTCATTAAGGATTCCAACCCCTGCAGAAGCGAAGTTGGCACCAACGAGAAGCTTCTCCCCATTAAGAAATGGGCTCAAGTATGGCTGTGTAGGCTCCATTCCAAGTTGTTCACCTAAACACACACACACACACACACATTATATGTATCAACTTAAGTACACAAGTGAAATGCACCGATTGATACGTAGGTTGAGAACGAGAACATACTGATGAGATCCGGGATGTTGAGGCCGTTAGAAAATCGACCAGTAGGTAGATGAGTTGGGTAGTCGATGCCATAAGGAGGAGCATCTGCTCTTGCACTAGTGATGAGGTAGTTGTTGTTTCCATTGTCGACGAGGGAGTCACCAAATACGAAGAAGGCTCGTCCTTCAATTAGAGGCATCGTAGTAGCAACTGCTAACAGAGTTAGGATTAAAGTCAAGAATCCGAAAGAGTGTGAAAACAAGCTTGCCATTGTGATTGAGCTAAATTAGATGTGGGTGGCAAGTTTGTGTATGTTGATATGTGATGGAACCATACATATTTATATATAGGAAATGTTGAATGTTGAGACTTAATAAATGGGACTGGTGAAATTGAGAGAGAATGGCCAATTTGATAATTAATAAATGGAGGATTTTACTACAGTTTGGATTCTTGAATGGGAAAGTGAGGATCTCTTTTGTCAATTTTGGAAAGGGATTTAAAATTAGAAGAATTATGTTATACTTGTAAGTGAAAACACAAATGTTGGTTTTCATTAACTTTCTTACAACCAGCACTTTCGAATTTGCGCAACAATAGTTAATTTATGTCGGTATTTCTCTAATTTATAAGATGAATAATTGGGATGTATATATTAAATCGGGGAACTATATCTCATCGGGAATGCTGACATTCTTCTTATATTCTCCCATAAAATAAGCATCATGATTTCTTCTAAAAGCAAAATCAAGCATTGGCTTCTCAAAAGCTATACATGATAGATTTTTGAGCTTGAAAGAAAATTAAGAATCAATGGAATAATAATTCTAGATGTATATCATGTGGTTAATAGAAATAAAGTGGGGTATTTTTTTTTTCTTCTTTCAGCTACTTTAGACAGCCACCTTTATCACATTTCCCTAAAAAACACACGTATATTTGAGGAAGAAATAGCTCAGGTATAAATATCCCAACTGCCACAATGCCATTGGTAGTTTAAATGATTTTTAAATAATATTTTCTGAAAAAAAAAGGACTTGTGAATTTTAACTAGGACGGTTTTAATATCCTTATGAGATTTTTTAATACTTAGTTTTAAAAATGTTTATTTAGTTCAATATAACTAATTATACGCAACAATTAATTTATATATTTGTGAATCTCAACTATTTAAATCGTCAAAATCAACAATTAGCATCGGTCTCCACTTCATATATTATTTGATTTATTCCATCCCTCAGCATATAGTAAATGATCATTTACGAAATAAATATGACTTGACACTCAAAAGTCTTTGGTTGTACGTGGTTTATCATTACTAACCAAACTAATTAATACCATTAAGTTAACTATAACATGAACCTTCTTCTTCTGTCTCTGTTATTTTCAATAGTATAACATTCAGCTTTTTCTTTATTGTGAGAAGACTCTGTACAAATTTCCTAAAAGCAAATTGTAATCGGCAACATTTATACATTATTTATACACATATAATGAAGATTTCGATTTTAAATGACCATTTTCTATTTTTTTTCAAATATTCAGGAGACTATCCCGGAAATACTTAAAATCGTTTCAGCCTCGTATAATTATTCTCGGTATACCAGATGACTTTGGATATCCCTAAATTAGTGAGTACACCCGAAATGATTTTAAGAATATCCAGAACGATTTTGATGGTACGTTAAAATAACAAAATACAAGTGTAAAAATGCATAATAGATCGTCACAGCTTTTTAAGTGTAAAATTGAGGATTCACCCAACCTCTACAATATTATGAAACAAAATTTGTGACATATTTACGTGTGTTCCAGTCCAGCTATATCCTCTAATTTTTCAGGCTCATCAATAGATTCATCAAAGGTCCACAGCCTTTGATTTTGGGAGACAAGAAAAAGTTGGTAATATAAATATTTCAATTTTTTTTTTCATTTTGTTGTATTTATGAAACATCTTATCATCTTTTGAATGAGAAGTACAGGAATTCAGACAAACAAGGATGGCTGTTTGCTTGTTACACATATTCATCTCTCCTGAACTTTTGTCACAACTAGTTTTCCTATTTTATTTTTAGTTTTATCATTTTTTAAATATTGCATTTTTATATTAATAATAAATTACATAGCCTAATAATTTAATTATATTATTTGTATTTTTGTGTGACTTTTGAAATAATGCACTTACAACATCATAATGTTTTAATTTTTTATATAATTTTTAAAACTTTACATTTTTTTTTCAAATGATGTGTAAACGATTTTTGAGAGGTGGATTCGAATATTATACTTCTTACACTTAAGTGTATGAGGGCTAAGTTTTAGTCGGGACACAAGATAAATATAATGAGATGTTATTTACCGTTGACGTGTTCACGGTAGAATTTTCTTTTTAACATGAATAATTCCAATTAGAAAAGAGAATTTTGAAAAAAAAAAGTTGGGGTTGTATTTACTGTACCGTTTAATGTGTCAGTAAACAAATACAAATACACAATCTTCATTTGTTTGCTCATTCAATTCACGAATTAAACGAACTTGAAAATGTAGGTGAGGAAAAAAATTAAAATAAATAAAAAAACAGGTTATTGACGTTGCCAAGGGATGATTCTGATTGAATTTTCTTGTTATAAATTTTTTATAACATTTTAGTTTTTCTTTAAATGTATTGAAACAATGTGGGAATACTAGGCACCTTTTTCAAATATTAGTTCCAATAAATTGGCGTTAAGGTTTTTTTTTTTTAAAAAAAGATACAAATCTTCAACATGTTGATATTCGAATAATAAACAAGTAACTCAACTAATTTACAGACTTATCTGCAGCTATATGTTCCGTGTAACTCAACATGAAGATTGTAAAATTACATGATCTTTAGAAGAGATGAAAGGCACACAATTACTCCGGTTTATCAAACTACTCCAGCTCGAGCTCGAGCTCGAACTCATGGTGTACAAGGCGGAACCATGCATTTGGAGAAGAATCCCAACATTCTTTTCTGAAAGAAAAAATGAATATAATGAGGTTATGTTAGTTTGAGTTTGGTGATATAATTGCAAACTTTTGTTTCAAATTTCTGGATCAACCAACGCCTTCTAAGTCGAATTAACTCATAGTTAACAGAATAAGCTAGATCCTCCATATATACAAGTCGCAGCTAAAATTGCAACAACGACAACAACAACAAAAATACGAGTTTGAATATCACTCGTGTACCGTAGTCGGCTCAAAATAAACAAGAATGACTACTAAATAATCCGCTAAGAAATTCCAAAAACCCCACCAAATCATTTTTTCATAATTGTGGTGCATAATTTCCTTGAATGCATAATTTCCTTGAATGTAGGTCCTAGTTATGATTGATTCGATAATAAAGAAAGTTTTTAAATAGGAGTGTAAATGAAGAGAGCTACTCGGGATCAATTCAGATCTCAACTCGAAAAAAGCTCATTCGAGACTCAAGCATTTAATTAACGAATCGAGCTTGAGAACTTGGTGTACCACATCGGCCAAAAACGAAAAATATGCAGCCATGAGTCTCTATAAATGTTGGTGAATTGTGAATATTTATGTTGTCAATTTCAAACACGAGCTCGAGCTCGATTTCGAGTCGAACGATCTCACGAGCTCGAGTTCTAGCTCGAATCATTTTTGACGAGTTGAACTCGAAAAAAAAAATTTAAGCGAGTTCAATTTGAGCTCGAACTTGGTTGAAATGTAACGAGCCGAGTTCGAACACCCAACTACTCGGTTCGACTTGGTTTGATTACACCCTTATATTTGAAGAAGCAACAAAACATTTTACTCTGATTTCTAACCAATTCTAAGTTTATACTCATTTTGATCTGTTTACCATGCATCAATGCCACAAGATTAGGTTGAGAGAAATGCATGAATCGAAAGCAAGCTTACCCGTTTCGAATTTTCGAGTAGCTCGGGAGAAATCTTGTAAAGATCTTCATCCACGGGCTTAGCAGGAACCGAGGAGGATTTCTGTTGTACGAGGTTTCCAGATTTACTGCTTTGTTTTGGATGGTGTTTTTGTGTGACTGCCTGATTTCTTGGTTGATTCATCAACTCATTGACCTTAGCTTGCTTTCTCTGCCCATTACATTGTGGATACCCCTTGTTCATTCCTCTTGTCTGTCACAGATTTTCAACACATTATATCAATATGCGTGCCTACGAGGTTTAAGATTAGGGTCGGCCCTAGGATTTGTACGAACTTAAAATGGTGCTCTTGATAAGATAGTTATCAATGATATTGTGATGTATTTGTTCATCAAATTGATGAACTCTTCTTAAATTATTTCACAATTTGTACGAGTTCAGAACACCGAAACAAACCGAAAATTCATGAAAAGTTTATCCTAAACATATGATGCTTTCTCTTGCTTCATATGTCTAACATGAAATTCTTCCTTAACTGTGCGACATGCCCTCGTATAATGAAAAGGAAAGATTATTTAAGGATAGATCGTCTTGCATATTTAGAAACAAATCACCACTAATATATTTTTCAAAATTAACTTTTTATCGGATCATGATCCATGAAAATCAACTTTTCTTTTGTATAAAAGTTGAGAAATTAGTCTTCTCGTCTATATTTATTGTACACTAATACATTTTAAAAACTGAGATTGAAACATATTGAGTATAGAGATTGGGATATTAGTAAATATTATATTTCAATTTAAAACTTTTAATATATGGTTAATGGGTTGATTAGTTAGGACCAAGGAGGCCAGGTATTAGATAGAATTTATAATTTGTTTAGTATGATTAGTTTTTTTATTAATATTTATCTGTAAAAATTTATTTCTTATCATAAAAGCTTATATTATACAAAATGTTTATTGCTAGTTTATCCCCTTCAAATATGTAATTGAAAACAATAATATAAGTTACATATTTTTATTTTAATATTATCCGTTCGAGTTCTCGCATACATAAATATTCTATCATTATAAAAATAAATTAATTGGAATACACAAAACTGCTGTACTGTTACCATTTACTAGTTAAAATGACCCACCTTACGCTGAGGAACAGCATATATACGGCGAGGTAGAGTTTTCTCATAACCAACCCGATAATTCACGGCGGCGCGGCCCCAATAAGCGGCGTTGTTGAAGTACGCGCCGCCGCATTTGCCGGAGCAGGTGCACCGGAGATGCCCCGCCTGCCTGGCGCACTCGAAATACTCCGTAATCGGCATCTTATTCACATTTTCCCAGTCGCCAAAGGCTGGAATCTGTCCACTCTTTCTGTAATATTCCTGCAAAAACACACCCAAAAAAAAAAAAAGAAAGACATGCAAGAATCATTAACAGCTCCAAAAACCAACACCAGCAGGGAAAAAATTCCTGAAAATACTCGAAAAATGGGAAGTGATGTTGATGTCCAAGAATCAAGATCTTGAGGTTTTTTTCTATTTTTGGTTACTTACTGCGCCCATGAAAGAAAAGCTGCTGCAAAGAGAAATGAACAAGAAAAAGGCTAGTGATAGGTATAAAAATTAGTGGGCTTGAGTCAAATCTTGTTCTTTTCAGTGGTGGTGACGTGAGTACAGAGTCGAAAGTACTGTATGTAAAATTTGATTATACGGTGATTTAACTTGTCGATAATTTGACAAGGTTGGGATTCGAAAGTATATTTGAGTAAATAATGGTTCCATAATATCTAAGTCATTCTTACCGAACTGAATAATTAAATTTGGGTGTTAGTTTTATACTTTCCACTGTATCTGTAACAACACACAGACTAGTAACTGCATTTTCTCAATGTGTGTGGTGGAGGTGTTGAATAAAAGTGAGATTTGTTGCTAGTTTTCTTCTTTTGGAGAAAAAAAAGTCTAACTTGCAAGCTTGGAAATTTTTTGGTGTATAATAGTCAATGATTTGAGTAACCACCACATTGAAAATGGTCGTTGAATTGAATTAAGATGAAATTGCAATCAACCAATCATCATTAAGTTTCTGCCGCTTGGGAGATGCCCCAACGGTGGATATTTTATATGTAAAGATATTTTATTGAAAGATCGAAAAAGTTCAATATTTTAAGTAACTTTTTCTCTTTTATATCTTTAGTCTTCATGTATTGGACTCGACTCAAGAAACGGTGGCAACGAACTGTAGATGGTTGTAGTTTCAGTCGATACTTCTACTATACAGCAAGTATAGGTGTTATTCGAAATCGAGGTTTAATGATCAATTTTATCTCAAACAACGAATATCGTCTCATCATTCATCAACTATTTGAGAAAACAAAAATCTTGCATTAATTCAAGAACACTAATTTAAAATCTGCCAAAAAAATTCAGATGATATATTTATAAACTTTTTAATAATTTTAGGTATAATAAAGTCAATGTTTATATTTTAGGATGCATATACAATTGCACATATTATATTATATGGGATTGAATTAAGCAGTACACCAAAAATTCGTCTTCTTTGCAAAATAGTCCAACAAAAGTTGGACAAGTGAAAAACAGTCATTATCTCACACCTTACTATAGAGTAGGAAAAGTCTTATTTTCTTTGTTTATATGTAGACAAATTTTCAAAGGAAAAGAAGAAAATTTGTCTTAAATAGGAGAGGAGCAAATTTATTTTCAATCAAGAAATTCAAAAATATCAATCTCTTAGAAATTCAGCATCCCGAACTAACCGAATTTCATCGGTTCGGTTTAGTTTTTTCAATCACGGTTCGATTTTACTCATCCT
>AYJT01022823.1:0-11336 GCA_001278415.1 Ocimum tenuiflorum | reverse complement strand
AAAAAAAAACATATAATAGTAATACATGAAGTTTTTGAACACCGGAATCACTCCCTTTTCTTATAGACTGAAATTCTAGACTGTAAACTATCCAGAAAAATTATTTATTCTAATTGGTTTAATGGGCCTAACAGTGAAAGAAACTGCCGACGATCATCTTATGCTCCAAATCAATTAAGAATCAAGAAAAGTTACCAAGTTGTGACCCGAATATTTTCAAACAACAATCATGCACCAAAATAACCTAAGTGAATAACATATAATATCTCCCAACTTGCGCTAATATTCTATATCAAGATAACGATCACAAACTCATGTACTTATAAGGACATGCATGTGCAGCATGGGCCCCGACAGAAAAATCAAGAAAACTATTAGTATATTCGAGAAAACATTTATTTTATGCCTAAAACAAGAAGCCCAAAAGAAACAGTGTGCGAGCCAGAGTAGTAACTAGTAATACCTATATTTTCAAGTCAAGGAAGCCCATCCCTACAACCTACATTATTGCAACAGAGAGTTGGCGCATGCTGGAAGTTGGATAAATGTATGGACCCACAAAAAAATGATTTAATCAGTGTAATATCTTCACAAATTTTCATTATGCCAGAACATACCATGTAAATTGTTCCTGGTCTTTAGTTTATATAATGCCTTCATTTCAAGAATCTGTGATGAAAGCAGAGTTAGTTCATGAAAAACTGGAAAGGTACAAGTGGGGTTCCCCAACCACGTGATGATGTATTGATGTGTGGTGTTGATAGAATATCTTTTTAATATTGTGATTTCTTTTCAAAATTTCATGACAGGTGCCATGTGGATCTTGATAATGTAGACCCTCGTTAACATACGAGGGCCTTCAGCAATAAGAATTTATAATTTTATATGCGTGTGTATATATATACACATCAAACTCCTACTCCATCACTTACACTGCAAGTACTAAAGCAAATTCAAGAATCAGAGAGCTCTTCCACCTTTACATATCTTCTTCTTTTTCCATCACTCCATAAGCAAGACATGGCTATTATTCGTTTGACTAGCATAATTTCAAATGCCAAACAATTCTACAAGTTTCAATCCTTCATCAACAGAAATCAATCAGATGTGCCCAAGGGCCACATGGCAGTATATGTAGGAGAAATGCAGAGGAAGAGATATGTGGTTCCCATAACATACCTGAATCACCCTTCGTTTCAAGATTTGCTGCGACGAGCAGAGGAAGAATTTGGCTTCGATCATCCCATGGGAGGTCTAACGATTCCCTGCAGTGAGAATGCATTTGTTGAACTAACTTCAAGAATACAGCTTTGAGATGATGCAGCAGTAAATTGATCAATGACAGCAGCTGTCAACAGTTTTGACTCATTACTCTGTATATTGCATTCAAAAATAGCTGTAACATGTAGACTTGTGTAGTTAGTCCAAGCCTTCTGCTGAAGTAAAAGAGAAGGATATATTTGCACACATAATAATCTATTAGTTTTTTCAGTTGAAAACTAAATCAGTGGTGGCGCATTGTAACATTCATTCATAATTTTCATCTGAGCCCATTCCACCACTTCTTTTGCCACCATTCTACTTTTTGGTTCCAAAATTTACTTTTAGCTGCATACAAACTTTCTTCGATATAATCGGATTAGGATAAATATCTCCTGTATCCTTTACTCAACAAGGTTGTGAAGTGGCCAATGTATCTGATCTGCATGCAAACAGATAGATATCATGAAGAAAACAAAGAACTGCACCAAACATATTACAGGGAGCGGGAATCAATCCCATTTTTAAGCTCGTGGTCAAGCTCCCAAGGTAGACATGTTGATGATCATCATCTGCCTAAGCTTAAGGGACTGAATTTCTTACTCCAGCATAATATGAGCCTTCTAAATATAGCCTGGCATCGATGATGCCCAGTCTGGTTTGACCACAACATTTTTTCTACCACATAAGATGTGCAATCTTATCAAATTCTTTCTTTAGCTTAGGAAAACAATGTACAAGTGTGTAATGGTCTGATGAAATCTGGATGGGAGGTTTCCATAAGTCAGGAGCTCAACAATGTGAAAAGTCAAGTAAGATATGCTTAGATCTTGAGTAATTTAAAAGGAAAGCAGGAAAGAAAGGATTTTGAATATATTACGAATTTTATGAAAAAACCTGCTTCGGCAAGTCATATTTTACATGCATGTTTTTTGGTTTATCACTGCAAGCTACAAAATGTGAAGAATTAAGCTATATTCCCATGAGGGGATCATATTGTTACCCAAAGCAAAATGGAGTATCATCAGTATTTCACTTCACAAAAAGCATTACTGTGGTGACTGGGGTGTCGAGTGATAGAGGCCAATTTCATTATTAAGGAAAGAACCATACAACATTAATTAAACGATTGTATCAAGATAAGTATAATAACATCATATACTAACAAAGTCATCTGCAAATGACCCCATTGAAAGAAGAGTGGAAATCAATAAAAGTCTGGTTAAGTATTTTGTTGTCATGCCCATAATGGAAAACTGTGTGCAAGGCAAAGTAATACCTGTTTCTGGAATAAATAAATAAATAAATAAATAAAAGAGATCCCATCCTCCATTTTAGCTACAACAAATGTTGGCAATGCTGGAAGGTGGATTAAGTACTTGGACCCATAATAAAAATTTAAACAAAATCAAATCATCACAAAATTTCAAGTGCCAGAACACACCATGCAAATAACTCGTATTATTCTGTTCTACGTTGTCCTTATTTTCAGGAATAAGCAATAAAGAAGAATGCAGTTTTATAACTACACAAGGCACAGGCGGTGTTCCTGAACCATGCCATGACTGTGGATGAGATATTTCTCTTGTTTTTCTTTTCTCTGTTTTGTTTCTCATTTTCATCCTCCAAGTTTCGCGACAAAAGCCACGTGCTCCTTTAGTCATGAAGACCCCTCCAGCAAAAACTATATATATAGTGTAAAAGAATGAGAGAGCTATTCAGGCTAACATCTCGTTTTCCAAACCCCTAAAAAAAGGAGAGAACCATGGCTATTACTTGACAACCTTGATTTCCAATATTAAGCAATTCTACAAGCTCGATTCCCTCCTCAGCAGGAATCATTCAGGTGCTCAAGGATAATTTAGCAATTTATTTAGGAGAAATTTAAAAAAGATGTGTGGTTCCCATCTCATACCTGAATCACCCTTCATTTCAAGGCTTGTTGCACCAAGCAGAGGAAGAATTTGGCTTCAATCACCCCACAGGGGATCAACTATTCCTCGCAGTGAGGATGCCTTCTATCGAACTAACTTCAAGAATGCAGCTTTTATGATGCAAGAAATCAAGGAAGAGCGGCAGTTCATCATATCGAATAATTTGTGTTGGAGAGGGTACATGTCAAATCATGTCCAGAAATTGAGATGAACTGAGAATCGTTTTCCAAGTGCTTTGTATAAACTATAAACTAATCTTTGACCTGGGAGTTATAAAATGTGTTTTTAAAAGTTTCCTGACAAACAGGCTATAAAAACTTGAAATCCAGAATTTACCATTAACTGCAACAGAATTATTTTATTGAACAATGAGAAAACAGATGCAGATCTCTCTATCTTGGAGCTGAGAGGTTTCTTGGCAGATCTAGGTGTATTACAGAAGTTAGATGTGGTTGCTTGTCATTCAGTTACCAAAGATTAAAAGACATTCTCGCACTGTTCAATTGAGGAAAGCTACCAGATTCCTCTTGACCCGCAGATTTCAGCATTTATATTCGGTCATTCAGAAATTGGCAACAAAATATCTGTACCACGTTCCCGTTCTAAAAAAAGCCAGGCTGGATTGATATTGTATAACACCCTGAATAGATATGACCACAATCATCATCTTCGGCCATCTCCAAAAATAAAAGGTTCTGACAACAATCAAACATGTTGACCTCTGATGAAACTTATATCTCTATCTTATATACGAAAACAAGTTATGGATTATAATCAATCCACTTACAAATATCAATACCAAGTAAATTTACAAACTTTCCATTCACTTCGGGCAAGAAACCACCTAGATCTTCCCAACAGTCATCACCAAGACGAAACATTAAAGTTTCAATATCATACCTGAAATATCCTGCATTTCAAGTTATGGAACATTTTCAGCAGTGGATGGATGGTCAGGTATTCTTAGTTGAAACCAAAATCTTTCATTTTGGTAATATCTGCAAACTCCTACAAAAATGAAACGCTTCAATTCGCTACAACAGAGTTTAGCAAATTGGTCGCTGTAATTAAAACCTGCAATGGTCAGCTTTCTGAAAGATCACATATATAAGTAGCCAGTTTTGTAGGATTTTTCATACAAATTGAGACCAGAAATCTGACAGCTCGTGATCAAAGCTTCAAATAAGGCAGAGACCAGATAAAATCTATAATACAAGTAGCAGAAGTTGAGTGGTAGGTTTACCTTTGAGGCAAAGCTTTGAAAATCCTCATTTCCTTCTTTTAATATAGTTTTCCTGTTAAGTTTCAGTCCTAATATCAAAGATACAGTTCTAACCGGATGTTGTAGTAAATAATGCAGGAAGTTTCATTATTTTATTCTTTACATTGGCCTAATCATTCATCATTACAAAATAATGATAATTGAAACACAAGTGGTACGTCTAAGTTCTCCAAAAATTCCAGATACAAATACAACGGGCATAAAATCCAGAATAAGTTCCAATAAATTTACAAGAAGACCTACTTTGCAAAATAAGGACTCAGAGAGCCCATAGTTACAGTAATAGACTATCAATATCTGACTGCTCTAGCGCCATCCTCATATTATTGCTATTATATATTCTCCTAATTTATATGACAAAATTCTCTGGAAAATAAGAATCCGTGACAATCTGAATCTGCTATAACCAGCTCGAAATCATCTGGAAATATCACGTAATCTTGGGTAGTACATGTTACAAAACAAGGTTTATCAGCTAGCTCATAGAGACACTTTTCAAGAAGCCTCCGCTTTCCTTTTGTATTCATTTGAACTCAAAAACTATGGTGCTCTTTGTAGAAAATACTTCCACCACGTCAAAAGTACATGGAAAATTTTTGTACGGAAGAATGTAGCCGCGGTATCATCACATGAATAGGCCACCGTGTCAGAGGAAAGGATCATTAGAGAGACCAATTGGGGTATCAATTGCAAAGTTAGTGCATTCCCAGCAGTGCACCAACATGTGAACCTTACTCCAATGATAAGTGACCAGTTCTGATCTTACGTTGTTGGTGGCTTATGCCTGAACCAAGACGTATCGGGGATGAGCTAAGTTCCATTCCTTTTTCAGTGAAACGGGAACCAAGCTTTGGTTGAAACCACTTCCTTATGGTCACACCATTTATACGGATCTTTCCATAAGATTCATTTCCATGATAAGATAGTCCTAGTCTCCTTAATAGTGCCGCAACTCCTTGGCTTATCCTGTTAATGGAACCAATTCAGAAATTTTCAAGAAGAAAATATAATAAAATTCTGGAATTACCCCTAAAGTAACACAGAAATCTTTATTTATGACTACACTAGCTAATAAAAGCTGAATTCATTTCAGACTATATATAGCATTTTATGCAGCACGCTTGTTGTCATTTCCTCATCATCATAGCATGTCCTTGTGAACTCCAGTGGTAAAGCTTGCATGAATGAAGCCCATGTATGCTATGACACAATTCAGCCATACAAGAAGCTTGAATGTCAACTGAGATAAGTATTTCACCTGTCAGCAATATTAATCACTTTCTCTCCTGCAGAAGTTTGAATTTGTGCCTTTTCTACTTGTAGTAAAATAGTTAAATTTGGAACCTTAGCACCTGTAGAAGATTAATAAGAAAGGGATAAATAAAGAATGACACCAACTATAAAAAAACACAACAGTAATTAACTCTGTTCTCAATACTACTAGATTAAATCGGAAAAGTTACAATTAGGCAGTTCACAACCCTCAACACCTAAATCTTCATAAGATGATTCATTATGTGCCTAGGAAAAATAATTCTTTACATTTCCCCATTATGCACCTTGAGACATAGTGCGCCTCATTCATGAGATAAGAGATAGTTCAAGTTTCTCCATACATTATTATTCATGCTAAACGGCAAATTTTTAAGAGCAGTAGTTACCACCCACTAAAATGGAAAAGATAAAAAAATATTCACAAAATGTTATACAAATAAATAAAATGAGGAAGTGTAAGTTGTTACCAGCAGCCAAACGATGCTTGAGACTTTTCAGCACCGTCAAGACGTATACCTAACCAACATTTACAACTCAGTTTAGAGATCTAGTCAGCCCCACAATACTGAAATTACTATCAGTTATATCATGGTTGGATGCGTAAGGGACACATTAGAACATTGAATGACTAGTTTTACAACTTAACACTTACATTGGGCTCCAGCATAAAACTATATGAACATAAATTAGATGTTTCAAGGTTCACTCAACAAGAAAGAGTACTAATTATGTAGACTAAGAATAAATTTTTAAAAAACTACCAAACCAGTACCCTTTTGTAGACCTGTGGAAGCTTCTTACTGATTGGTTGTTTTAAGTAAAGGGTCGCCCAAAATCCTAAAGAGAAGGACTTAACAGCTTCTATGGTAGTGCAGATAGATGGATCCACTGTTAAGTGGAAGACAAAGAGACATGTAGCTCACTCCTGATAAATTTGGTATAAGAGGTTTATTCCATCAAGAAGGGAAGAAAAATTGCTGGAACATATTAGCTCACCTGGGCTGTATGAACCTGAAAATTTCTCAAGTCAACAACAATGGGGCTATCTTTCAAAGAGGCTAATGGTACAACTCCAAGAGAAGCAGCTTCCTAAAATTCAGAAAAGAGTTCTGAACTATTAAGATTTTTAAGAAATTAAAAAAAAATAAAGAGTTTTTGGACATTGTTTACAGACCTCAACCAAAGAAAAAGCACGGGGATCATATTCCCCGAAGCCATCAAGCAAAGCACAAAGGTTTGCACCTTTAGATTTACCAATATTATATCCAAGATTCTCAATGAGTCTATTTCTCACAGATACATTGTGGGGCATCTGCAGGCAACCCAAAACAAGTGAAAGTTCATCCATTGTAGGTGCTACACCAGCTACGATGGTTTCTCTATACACCATTAGGGCCAAGGATGTCCTGTGAAAATATAACCTTATCTCATAACCATTTCTTCATCCTCAGAAAAACCAAGAGATAGAGTAGAACCATGAAGGTAGCATATACATATTTCCAGTAGACAAAATTAGTTGTATAACTAGATTAATTCATAAGACATGCAATAACTGCTGAAGCACTAAGCAATTTATGTGGTGCACATTTTCTCTCAAAGATAAAGATGCATAAACTAAACAGCACTGAACCACATTTTCCTGCAACCGATAAAATAACTAGGGAAGTACTTAATAGAACAAGAATGAGTACCATTTACTATTAAGCTGAACTCGGCCAGAGGTGAAAGATAAAACAGGCTCACCAACTGTGGAATCGATTTGGAACCTTCGTAAGCACATAGCTACACAAAATAAACTTTTATCAGAAAAAGTTGATGAAACAAACAGCATAAAATCATGAACATGAAAGAATTATTTAACTGATGTAATGAATCAAAGTAAAACCAGATCACTTATCCGTAGTACTTCTCCTATATCTTGTTCTTACTAATAGGCTAGGGTCATGGCCCATGGGGAGGGGTAGTTGAGGCGATATTGCATAACAAAGCAAAAGTTGCCATTTCAAGTGATATGCACATTAATATTCTCAAAAACTAAAGAAGTGAAGATATATTAAATCACCTATGAGGCACCGGCACATTACAAGGTTTAGAGAAACAGAATCCTCTTTTGCTTCAGAAAAGAACTTGAGACCAGCTTCCAGGTCATCCTTCCTGTTAAAAGTTGGAAAATAGATATCACACCATTCTAGGATGGAGCTGCATAAAAATATTGCATGAATATACAAAGAAAAGTAATTACTTTTCACTCGCCACTATAAGAACAGAGTAAGTTATAGTGTTTGGGCATAAGCCAGTGGTCTTCATTTCAGATAAAACCTCCATGGCCTTTTGCAGTTGATCTCCGTCGCCTGCAGGAGATAGGAATAGTGACTTCTCAAATACCATCAAGCATAGATGACAGAAAATAGAACAAAATTTGTGAACTGTATGGGGAAAATATGGGAGACAGTCCCAAAACATAAGGGTTGATTAGCCTTCTGGTATGGAAACATCGGGAGATTGTATGGATTGTATGGTGCATTGAGAAAATGATGTGTGTCATTAAAAATTTAGAATGCACAAATGCAACAAGACATGGAAGCAGCAGTCGAGATTGTCAAATGGTAGAGTATGAAAACATGGAGGAGAAAAGTAGTAGTAGGAATGTTGTAGTTGTATTAATGTTGTGTACTTGTGTGTATTAATCATCAAGTTGATACACTTATTTATACTAGTAGAGCTAATCTATTCCAAAAAGTAAATCAATCTATTCGAGGAAGTAGACCACTCTAACTTAGAAAGTAAATCACTATAATAATTACCATACTTAAACATAATCTCTAACACTCCCCCCTCAAGCTGGATCATATGTATCAATTATATCAGCTTGGTACAAGGTTCTACGAAATGTTTAAAGAGTAGAAACCCTAGCAACAGGGGTTAGGGCAGAGACGACAACGGTCGTCCAAGGATAGAAGATAGCAGCAACGGTATCTGGTGGCCAGCGTCTAATAACAGAAGCCCAAAACGTCAACATTGGCGCCTTTGCAAGAAAGTAATGACAGCAGCGCCTTTGCAAGAGAGCAGTAGCAGCAGCGCCTTTGCAAGAGGTAGTAGTAGGAGTCCTAACATTTGTGGTTAGGCCAGTAGCAGTGCCTAGCGGAGTAGCCTAAGGCAAAAAAGTGTTAGTAGAAAACCAGTAGAAGGTAGTAGTAGAAACCTAACAATAGTGCTGAGGGCAGAGAGCGGCAATAGTCAGCGCCTACAATAGAAGGTAATAGTAGAAACCCTAACAACAATGTTTAGGGCAGAAAACAACAGTAGTTCGCCAAGGACATAAGATGGCAGTAGAAACCCTAGCACTAATGCTTAGGACCATTAAAGCAGCAGTATGTAGCATCAAAGACAAAAGGTGGGCAGAGGATGGCAGTAGTGTCACCTAGGGCTACGAGTTTTTCCTAGGGTAGAAAGTGGTTGCAGCGGATTTTTTCCTTTCTTTTTCGCAGAGGAAACCAGAGACGGATACGAACTCGCTCTGATACCGTGTCAAATGGTAGAGTATGAAAACATGGAAGAGAAAAGTAGTAGTAGGAATGTTGCAGTTGTATTACTGTTGTGTGTATTAATCATCAAGTTGATACACTTATTTACACTAGTAGAGCTAATCTATTCCAGGAGGTAAATCAATCTATTCTAGGAAGTAGATCACTCTAACTTAGAAAGTAAATCACTACAATCATTACCATACTTAAACATGTTCTCTAACAGAGATTATCTTCCCACTTGAGCAATGTATTTGTAACTGACCAATGTTTGCTAACCAAAATTATGCCCAGTTAGTTTCTTTTCTAATATGGCAGGCATCATCCATTACATGTTTAAAATTTAAAGTAGCAACTTGCAAGTAATATCTCCTCCTTCCTTTCACTTCCTTATTCTCATCAACATGAAAAGAATAAAGCCACAAATCGATTCACAGAATGAAAGCAGAAAACCCACCAAAAAACAGCGGATTGTTATATAGTGTTAAATGAATAACATATCGATCAGAGAAAGCATTAATTTTGACTATTGAACAAGCAAGTCTCATTCTTCCAAACTTAAAGAAGTTACAAGTATTCAATCTTTTCCCAATCACTATATGATCAATACACAAAGAAGCAATTGTGGTGCACAAGAAGAAGACAAAGAATCCATCATAAAAGTAAGGAGATGGATGCCATGAAGGAGCCAAAATATTTTAAAAAGAAAGTATTGGAGGAAAACTGGCATCCAACGCTGGACTGCCATATATCTTGTAAATGATCAGATCAGCAATCATATTGAATCTGATAGTCTCTTCCAATAAAACCCATTACTAACTTGACAAGTCCAATGCATTATCTTAAGACTTATTGAGCCTGCTTATATGACCAAGAAATCAACCGATCTTACATTAAAGAATTAACAGTGACCTGTTGAGATAGAGGGTGTATAACTTACACAAAGAAGTTATCAAGGCATTCATTAGAGATACTGTGGGCTTCAGATTCAACCTCTTTATGTGCCCATACAGCTCCAGTGCCTTTTGCCAGTCTCTAGCCTAACAAAATGTATTGCAGACAAGTTATGCCTTCAATTTCCAACTGGGAAAAGCTAAGAGACCCCTTGTTCATAATTATGCATGCAAGGGATATACAACTCAACTAACTATCCATGGAGATACATGCACTAAGAGCCAACTTACCAGAAACATCAAAACAACAATGTACGAAATAGTCGATATTGCACAAGAAAAATAGAACTGTTCATCTGATCTTTTGGTTTTAATGTAAAATGCAATTCGGCATTCTCTTACTCCTTGCAAATAGCATCTACTGTACTGGATAGAATGCAGAAAGAATTTTAAACATGAATGGTAGGTCAATACTTTGCTGCATGCTCCCATCAAGGAGCTATATGATATAATCCCAACATGCATTCCCTTAGCCCTAGCTTCTTGTAGAATTTCAAATGCAGCATCCACTTTTCCAGCATGCCCTGCTACATCTATCAATGCGCTGATAAACATCTGGATCACATATGAGAAACAACGTAAGATATGATATTAGATTATTATAAAAGTAAAAAAGAAACACCAATACAGCTAGAAACACAATTGTATCATTACCTTTATACAACCACATCGGCAAACAGTGTCTAATATTGAAGCAAAATAAATATAAGAGATTCATGAGAATTCTGGGAAAAATTGGCTGTCCGTGAATATAAAAATAGATACCAGGAAATAAAGAGAGGAAACGAAGGAGAACAGGTAGCTAATAAAATGGTAATTCTATTTAATTACAAGGTATTGTAATCAAAAGGCACCAAGGTGTTGTACCAAGTTAATCAAAAGGCGTTTCTGTTTAAAGTAAGAAATCTCAGAATTTAGTGTATCTACCTCATCAGGAGCGACACCTTTTCTAATCATGTCATTGTATACACTACAGGCAAACTCCCAATCACCATGATGACTGCAGCTGTTGACAGCAATAGTGTAAAGCTCAGCAGTGCCACGGATATCATATTGATGAATCATTTTGTACACCTCTCTTGCTCGATCAACCTAGAAAAGTTTCAGT
>AYJT01022817.1:0-26483 GCA_001278415.1 Ocimum tenuiflorum | reverse complement strand
TCCTCCTATTGATATATGAGTAACAACCATTATTCTGCTCTAATCGTGGACAGTTGGCCTTTTGGTCGTTCGTAGAGTAACTACTGATAACTGCCGAGTATTGTCCCATGTTCCTACGAGGTCCTCAAGGTAGTTTGTGGGCTGTTCTTCGAACTCAAACCTCCTACCCAAGGGTGATCGACATTAAACCTGGTCTTCTACTTTATGAGGTTGACTCGCGTTCATGCTCTTGACTGTTGGCTCTTCGATTAGGTTCACTGGGCTAGGTTATTCACCTAGAGAATGTTTTGGGCCTCGGGCTCTGGGTAATTGGGTTGAGTTAACTTTTACCCCAATACATTTCATTAATACAAATATGAAACTGGAATACATTGAGATTAAAATAAAAAATACTGAATATAATGAAAATACATAAAATGCAACATAATAAATTTATCGTTTTTATTTATCGTGAAATATTATGTTTGTATTGAACACATATATATGAATTATAATATTTAAAAATTTTAATTAAATAATTTAAAATATTAAAAAGTAAGTATTCATGCATTTCATAGATGCAATATAATTAATAAATAAATAATTAAATGAATAATAAAAGGAATCAAAATGAAATATTCTATTGTATATAGAAATATAGAGTTAATGGTTGGAACGATAGTAGATACTAAAAAATTATTTAAAAAATAAAGTAGAGTTAACTGACAAATAAAGTTGATGATTGGAGATTACCCAAGACACTTTATAAAACAAGATCATGATAAGGTCTCTTAGAAGTACTTTTGTTACAATAAAGTGGTCGTGTATTATCATAACTGAGAATGATTTTTTTTTTTCCATTCTGTCTATATTATTCATTATAATTTTTTAGGGATCTTCATTTATTTAAAAATGAGAGTAAAACCTATCTGCTATAATTGAAAATTTTAAACAATATATAATTGCAAAAAGTGTTAAAATGTTGCGTTAACTTTATGGTTAATCCATTTTTTACCAAACAAAATTACTGATCAGTGATCACTGCATATAAATTTTCATTCTATATTTCATATATCCAAATTCTCAACTTCACCTTATCTAGTTTATCGAAACACAGTGCTGCTAGTCAAAGACGTGACGTAATTTCTTTTATTCCAAAATAAATATTTTTATTTCTCTCTTCAAATAATTATTTAAATTGGCTACCGCCGAAAGTGGAGAATCTATTCCAGAAATTACAACCGGAGACAATGATTAGTAATGATTTTGGAGTTGATTTTTAACTTAAAAGTAATCTGTTGGAAAAAGGCACGTCCCATTTTGACTCTCAAACAGCAGCTAACAATGCATCATCTTTATTATTATTGATAGATGGTTTACTCTTGCTTATTGACCGGTTGATTAAGGAACATGATCCTAGCACCGATAAACGATATAACTTTACACTTCAATCATGAAAAGAATTCCAAACCTATAATAGAAAAGAAACCAATATTTGATAAATATTGGGATGACGAAAGAAAATGTATGTAAATTAAAAAAAGTGGAATAACATCGAAAGAGAATTTTAGCATAATATTGTTGTAAATTTTTTAACAGATACTAAGAGAGTTGATATACCTCATATTATAAAATGCATGTATTTAACAAGGAACGTCAATAATAGTAAAAATAAAATGAGTTTATAATTATAAGAAATATTAATAAAAGAAAAAAAGACAATTAAAAATAACTTAAATCAGGCTTATGATATCCATGCTAATTTAGATCAACTTTAGTAGATGGGCAATTCCGATTGAGTCTTGAATTATTTATAAATTAGGGCTTTTGAGAAATTAGGACTCACTCAAGTATTTAAAACTACCGAAGAATTTATATTTGTAGATTATAATTAGAAAACAAGCAAATGTTAAAATATACTGATTTAATTCCTTCTATGATGCATATAACTTTATTCATATAGGTCTTGCAAGTTGTTTTTAAACCATTAACATTAGAAGATCTTTTAGAAATGTTTATAACAACTTTAAGAGATCGAAGAAATTTAGATTATGAAAGATCTCCTATAAGTGTTATAAGAGCTAGTCTAGCCAAAGGATTAGTATATTTTGATGTTTATTCAAATCTACAATTGTCTTACACAGACAAAAGTATTTTGGATGTCTTGACATTAAGTTTTAAATATAACATTTAGGATTATTGGTCCCAAATCAGAGTTAAGAAATAATGAAGAATTTAAATTTAGGGCCCAATGTATAACTGACTTATTCAAATCGGTTATAACTTAATAAAACTTAAGTGTCTAGTAGGCTTTAATCAGTTTTCAGGTATAATAGGATAACTCAGTCGTCAAGTTTGAAAGTCACAGTTAAGAATAGTATAAATGCAGAAAGTGATAACTGATACAATAATTTTATAGAGGTTTGGAGACAAATCTCCTACGTCCTCTCTTGCTTCAGAACTTGAAGGGTTTTAACCATCTTTCTTGTTTTCAGTGTTTTAGCACAGATTACAAGGTTCAATCTTCTTAGATGTTGTCTTCGCTACATTGAGTCTCAGGCACGACACTGGTCGGAGCATTGATCTTCCGAATCATTGCTCCACGACTTCTACAGGGTGAAGGTTTAAGTTCTCTTCTAGAACGAGGTAGATGATCTTTGATAGCTTAGAAAAAATATGCAAATTCCGGTGAGTTAAGAAAGTCGTCGGAAGATAAACTTCTCGTGTAAGAGCACGGTGAGCTTGTAAAGAGCAAAAAACTTAAGAGATTGAAATCACAGAGTATCAGTAGTGAATACAAACACCGAGGCCTGATATTGTAGTGCTATTCAAATATTGTTGGTCCCAAATCAGAGTTTATAATATATTGTGGAAACGTTAGTTAATAATTGCAGAATTATATGTAAGCCCTTTTTATGTCTCAGCTGATTTGAAAAGCAAGTCAGCTGGCTTTTTGAAATGTTTGTTAATGAGTAGGATTGTAGAGTTGCTTGACCGTTATACTCCAGCTACTAATGGTAGCTGGGTTTCAAACATTTAGAAAAATAAAAACTGAAAGCTATAAATGGACATGATATTTATAGATGTTCGGATGTAAAATATCATACGTCTCATTTTCCTTCTCCACGAAGGGAATTCACTATAGTTAGTGAACACAAGTTACAATTAAGTACATTCTGCAACGAAGAACCTCCAATGTTCTCGGTTAAAGGAACGACTGAGCTGAAGCTTTAATGAAATCCTTCCTAGGCTTCTGCTTGGTAGATTGAAGGTTTTTGTTCCATTCACAAACTTTGATCAGTTTTGGACAAATGCGGTTCTCAGATAAGAGTTTGAGAATGGTCTTGGGATCCTAGGTTGTTAACATATGCAAACCCAGTTGTAGCTATATAATCATTAAAATCTTTGAGACAACTAGAAATTGTCATTCAAAAAGTAACAGATAGTCAGTTTTTTATATATCATATCTGCTTACATTGTACATTATGCGATAGAAAATTGAGACATGTACAATGAAAAAAAAAAATCGGTTGGCAGTCTTGCCGCGGGATCCATCTTTTTTCTTCTTTTTGGTAGCCTTCTCAGTTTCCTTAGCTGCTTTCTTCCTCTCCTCAACAGCTTGTGTTTTTTTTTGAATTCTACAAGCTCTTTCTTCAGCCACAGCTTTTTCCCTTTTTGACAACATCGAAAAGGGTTGAGATGCTTTGGCTTAGAGCTTATAGGCTAGAGGAGACTATATGTTGCATGCCAGCCGTGGCTTGAAGTATGAGCATGGATTCTCGGGCCGGCTGTCTTGGAATAGTAGAAGAAGTGGAAACATGTCCTACATTCTGGAAGTTGGAATGTAGGGACTTGCTGAAGTGGTTCAGTTGCAGTCAACCAAGCTGGGATTGTGATCTCCTGTAGAGGAGCAATAATAACTGTGGCTGTGGTTGATTGCAGCTAGAAGGAGGAGGTTGTAGAAGAGGGGTCCATTGGAAGATCAGGAGAAGAGGGGCCAGTTGGAAAGGCATCTTCGATCGGAATTCCATCCCCTTCACTTAGATCTGGAAGACTCGGCTGGGTTTCTAGAACAGTTTGCTGTCCAGGAGGAGGGACTTCTTCAGTTTGAGTTATCTGTATTGGGCTGGCTGGAGGCCTCTCAGTGTCATCTTGCTTGTCATGTTGAGAGGTCTCAGCTGAGGAGTAGCTTGTCTAAGAACCATCTCTTTGTTCTTGCTCAGCTTGTGACTTTCCAGCTGGAGGATTTTGTTCAGCAGCAGCAGTTTTGTCAGTTTCATCAGCTGCCTTGGATGTTAGATTAGGCAGCTGAGCCTACTCTTCCTCAGAAGCAGTCATTGAATGCTGACTGAATGATGGGAAATTGAGGCTCGATCATTTCTCGTGCGGGGCTGGCCCAAGCTGAGCTGGGGCTACTGTATCTGAAGATCGGATTTCAATTCCTTATGCAGAGCTGGGGCCGACTCCAGCTTCCTTCTCGAGGGGAGAGGGGGGAGGGGAAGGGGGAGATCATCTGAGCCTGTAGATGATGATCTCGTTGATGCGATCGTATAATTTCCCATTCTTGAGTGGCCTATTCTACCCACTCCCAATCTAGCTGCGCACCCACAACTCTTTAGATCTCCAGAAGGTGATCCCCATCCTGGGAAGGAGGATCACCATCTCCTCACAATCGATAAAGTTCCCCCTGTAGTAATACATTTTGTGTCCTGATGGCGTCACTCATGGTCAACTGAATGAGGGAATGCTCATCACCTTCCAGCTCTTGAATCACAGACTCTAGTTGGGAGTGAGCACTACAGTCAATCGAGTTCTCCACATCCCGACTCCACTTGATGATGTCTGCATTAATTGCGAAGGACTCGTGGAGTGGGTGGCACCAGCCTAGGATTCTCTAGCACTTGAAATCTTTATGTGGCAGACGATAGTGGAACCTAAGCTTGTGCATCAGTGCACAGCTCAGCTGCAAAAGGGTTGTCCCTCAAGTCCCAAGTGTGGTGGGGACTGTCACTGGGACGACTGGTCTGGCCAGCTCCATTGTGTCAAGGGGGCCTTCAAACAGGCGGTTCAGCGACGACTCAGAGCTGCTGCTGGGTGAGATGGTTTGTGCAGCTGAATTGTGTGCAACTGGCTCTTGAATGGTAATGCCTTTGGTGCTTTGGGGTTCCTAAAAAAGAATGTTTTTCTTCACAGCCCGTTTCTTTGCAGCAGGCTTTTTTCCTTTCTTTGTAGCCCGAGTTGCTTCCTTGGTGGCTAGGGTTACCGATGACTTCTTCTTGGCTAGGGTAGAGGCACCCAGCCCACACTTTATTCTTTCGAAAAGGAGGGCTTGCTAAGCCTCCTTGAAGAGTTCGTCTTTAGCCTTTTTCTTGGTTGTTTGCTCCTCCTCAGCTTGCAGGGAGTTGGTTATTGAAACTTGCTTGTAAACTTTTGTCAAAATCATTTCCCTAGCATCATGGTTGGGAGGGGAACTGTAACTCTTATATGAGGTTGTGGTCACAACTGGCTTCTTTGGCTTTGGAGCCTTACATTCTTCAAGGGCTTCTTGGCAGCTGATGGGGGTATGAAATCGTAGTTGCTTAGCTCTTTTCCCGGTCCCACAGCTGGGAACAGTTTCTCCATCATGTAACTAATGGTCAGCCCAAACTGCACATCCTTCTTGAAGATGTACTTCTCCTTGATGCTCGATTTCTTCTCACATTCTCCAGTATCTTGCTGAAGATGAATTCAGCCCAGTTGGCATGAATCCCATCGTCAATCGCCATCATTGTCTTGTACTTCTTTGAGGACAGTTCAAATTTGGTCCCGAAATTGCAAACAATCATCTTGTTTATGATATCGAGCAGCAGGGCGTAGAAATCCTTCAAGGAGCCCTTTGGAGTCTGCATTTAAATTGCATTTGTGCCTTCTTGGTGATGTCCTTCCAGTGATTCCAATGCTTTTTCTCTGGTTCGTCCACATAATCCAGATATGAGAAGATGGCAGAGGGGGATCTTAGAGGGAGTTGATGGCATTTGGAATGAGCTGTACTGGAAGGCTTGAATGTTTTGAAGGTGAAAGGTTTGATTTCTCTGAAACTAGGGTTCGAATATGAGGAAGATGAAAGAGTGATCGGAGTGAATGATCATCCATTTACAGAAATTGTTGGTGAGCGGATGGATGATTGAGAACAAAGAGAGAAATCCGAGGATCAGGATTTCTCCGTTCTGTGGAACAGTGTAAAAGCGGTTGTTGTCAACTTGGACGTGACTAGTTGCCTTTACACGTGGCAGCTCCCCATTTGATCTTTGAAGCCAGCATTTCTCATCGCATTAAATGCGCATTTATGTCTTTCAAAATTTGAAATTAATGGCATAATCGCGGGAGTAATTAATTCATTCCAAGATGGTTTTCCCTTGAATGTTAAACCAGTTGTAACTGAGAGTTGGGACTGAGTCTTATCATCATCAGCTGTGACTGAGAGCTGGGACTCAGTCTGCTGTGAAAGCTGACTAGTTCTCATTGAAACTTCAAAATAGCTG
Organism: Ocimum tenuiflorum; assembly: GCA_001278415.1. Taxonomy (NCBI): domain Eukaryota; kingdom Viridiplantae; phylum Streptophyta; class Magnoliopsida; order Lamiales; family Lamiaceae; genus Ocimum; species Ocimum tenuiflorum. Next base: position 19,983 of record AYJT01022817.1, on the reverse strand, counting down.
GGAGCTAGGACTCAGTTGTTCACCCTACTAAGTAACTGAGAATCAATCAGTTCTCAGGTGTCCCGCTCAGAGCGATTAGCCTGATAGCTGACAGTATCCTTAGTCAGTTCCTAGTACTCAGCTGAGAGCTTGGACTCAGTTACCCTTCGGTTTGATTTAGGATAGCTGGCTACTGAGAATCGAGATTCAGTTGCCTAACACTAATAGTAAAGATCACAGCTGAGAGCTTGGACTCAGTTGTCCTATACTTAGAATATTCTTCCTCAATCTTCTCTTTCAGCTAGCATGTCCAGTTCTAGTAGGCCAAGCTGTGACATAATTCCTTGAATCTGGACTCCTGAAAGAGCTTTTTGAATATATCTGCAAGCTAGTCCTCAGTTTTCACATAGGCAATTCACACATCCTTCTTTTCCACATGATCTCGGATGAAGTGATGTCTAATGTCAATGTGCTTTGTCCTTGAGTGATGAATTAGGTTCTGCGTGATGGCTATTGCACTGTTGTTGTCGCAGAGAATATGAACATCTTCAGTTGTTACTTTGTGGTCGCGCAACTGTTGCTTGATCCAAAGCAATTGAGCACAGTAGCTGGCTGCAAATACATATTCGGAAAGGTGGTGACTCAATGTTGTTTATTGCTGAACTAATAAATCAACTAGTGACCAAGGAACTGGCGTAATCCTCCAAGGTCTGAATCTAAATAGCCATTAAGAATTAGACTATCATCCCTGGGATACTAAATTCCTAGGGTCTTAGTTCACTTTAAATATCGGATGATCCGCACTGCTACATCCATGTGAGATTTCTTCGGGTTGGCTTGAAATCTAGCACATACCCCAACTGCATAGCTAATGTGGGGTCGACTGGTAGTTAGGTACAAAAGTGACCCAATGATTCCTATGTAAGTTGTGGGGTTGACTCGTTTTCTTTCTTCATCAAGTATTAGCTGGGCACTTGTACTCATGGAAATTCTGAGTGTCGTGGTCTTTTTCAGGCAAAATTTCTTAACCAGCTCCCTGGTGTAGTTTTGTTGATTGATAAAAATCCCTTCCGGCATTTGCTTTACTTGAAGTCTAAGGAAATAGGACATCCTACCCATCATGCTCATCTGAAAGTTGTCTTGCATCAATTGGGCAAACTTTTCGCACATAGCTGGGTTTCTTGATCCGAAATGATGCCGTCCACATAAATCTGAACCAACAACATGTTGCCATCCTTTTCCACTAGGAAGAGAGTCCTATCGATCTCTTTTTTTTAAAATTCATTCTTCAACACAAACTGGGACAAGGTTTCATACTGAGCTCGGGGAGCTTGCTTTAAGTCATAGGGGGATTTTTGAGGCGATAAACCTTGTTCCCTTGCTCAAAGCCAGGTGGTTGTTCCATGTACACTTCTTCAGTTAGCTCGCCATTCAGGAAAGCACTCTTCATGTCCATTTAATAAACGATGAAGTTGTGGTGAGCTGCATAGGCTAGGAGCAACCTAATTGCTTCAAGTCTCGTAACTGGGGCAAACGTCTCATCGAAGTCAATCCCTTCGCATTGAGCATATCATTTTGCAACTAGTCTTGCCTTGTGCGGGTAACTATTCCATTTTCGTCATGCTTGTTCTTGAAAATCCACTTGTTTTCGATCACCTTTTGATGAGAGGGGCAATCTACCGAATACGAAACATTGTTGTGGATGAACTCAGCTAGTTCTTCTTGCATGGCTGAGATCCAGTCGGGAGATGCAAGAACTTCTTCCAGCTTAGAAGGTTATATTTGAGATAGGAAGCATGAGAAGAAGACGTCCCAATATTTGGTGTGGACTGGATCAGTTTCATCATCCAGAATATCTTCAGCTGAATGGTCTCACAGCCATAGAGGGGGTTGTATACCTTCAACAACTATCGCTTGTCTCCTGTGTTGATGGGCACAACTGCAATTGGGACATTCACCAAATGTTAGGGATTAAGTCCTCCGTCACAGTTTTTTCTTCAAGAACTGAGGTTTCAGTGGCTCCCTTAATCATAGTTCTTTCTCCAAGAACTGGGTTCCAATGGTTCCCTCCATCATAGTTCTTTCTCTAAGAACTGGGGTTCCAGTGGTTTCTTCATTCTCAGTTCTCTCTCCAACAACTGGGGTTCCAGTGGTTTCCTTCTCAGCTGAAACGTCTTCAGCTGGAACTGGATGAGCTGCTTTGGTGCTTCCTTCAGCTGGGACTCCAACTTCAGTTGCACTTTTAGCAGGATCATGAATTGAAGTTTCTTTTAAGGTCTCAGCGAGAACTTCGGCATCACAGACCTTCTTAGCTGTTTGGACTTTGACTGAGGAAATTGAGTCTTGAGTTGGGGTTCCAGAAGTGTGTCTAGCCGTTTCAGTTAGTTGCACACCATGGGTGTTGCCCAACTGAACTCCAGCTTCATCAGCCTCTGGACAGTTCAAGGTCAGTTCTGCAATATTCCTACCCACTAGAGTAGACTCATATAAAAAATAACATTGCATGTTATTTCTACAAGAAGTGTTGTATTGTTAAATACCCTAAACGCCTTGTGAGAGAGTATTCATATCCCAGGAATACACCCTCATCAGCTTCAACAGAAAAGGTATTTAATATAGACTTCCCATTGTTATGGATATACATGGACAACCAAAAGCTCTTAGATAAGTTGCGGAAGACTTACGACCCTTGTACACCTTATATGGTGTTTTGCTCAGTCAAAGGTTGATGGAGCTGCGATTTTTGAGTGTAGCAAGCTGTGCTGACTGCTTCAGCCGAGTAGCTTTGACCAATCTTAGCCTCAGATAACATAGATCACGCAGCTTCCTTTAGGGTTTGATTGCTTCTTTCTGCAAGGCCATTCTGTTGCGGTGTCCTTGGAGCTGAATGCTCGTGACTGATCCATTATTATGCGCAGAAGTCTATAACTGGCCCATTGCAGAATTTTGTCCCATTATCCAATCTGATCCTTGTAACCTTGCAGCTCTTCTCATTCTGAACTTTCAGGATCAGCTCTGATAGTGTAATCTTCACTTCAGCTTTGCTCTGCAGAGTCCACCCATGTGAATCTTGTGAAGTCGTCTATCACCACCTTTGAATGGTAACTCCATTGATTTTCATAGTTTTAGTTGCGATGATCTTCCCTCTGGAGTTGTCCTCGAATATTACTGAAGAGCCATTGACTGGCTTGAGATCTGACATTACTTCATTGATCCTAGTCATGTGCCTTGAGCAGCAGCTGTCAAGAATCCACAACTCAACTTTATACCGCGGTTGACTGCTCTCTTCTGCGATCTGTAGTCACAGAGAAGGATGATTTAGGTACTCGTCTCACTTTGGGTCATGAGGATTTAGCACAGTGATGAACCATTTAGGGATCCGTACTTGTTTGATTTTTATGTTCTTGACCGACTGGGCAGCTTGTCTCACAGCCTTCTTTTTCATCCTTAATTCAAAATGCACACGATTATGATGTTTTATGTTAAAGTGTGCATTTGTGTGTGAGTTATGCTTGGAAGCTAGGTTCCTCGCATATCCTCAAGGATCTAAACCTCGGACAACTACTTTGGACTTCTTAGGAATATATTCCAGTCCTCGGCGGTTGTTTCTCTCATACTGCCAACTATACTTAAACTTTCTGAGTATTTGCCCTTGTGAGTGTCCGCTGGATGAGGGTCTCCAGTTTGGTTTCCAACACTAGGGTCTCCAACTCACCTTAGCATAGCTGGGGTGTGGAGTAGCTGGTGCTCTAGGCAGCTGAGTTCACTTCGGTTGTATAGCGTTGGGGAGGACAGCTGACTTTTTAGTTAGCTGGACGCCCTTCAGCTAAGTTGCCTTGGGAGCTGCAGCAGGCATAGTCGACTGGCCAGTTAGTGTTTTAGCTGGTAAAAACACTATTTTTTCATTCCCTTTGTTAATGAACAACACAGTTTTGTCATTCGAAACTGATGGATCATGACCTAATCCACCTTTTTCTATGCATGATTTTTGAATGCTGATGATATGCTCTAAATCTCTCAAGCTTTTACTGAAAGATGAAAGAATTTTCTTTTGCTCGAGGTTTTTCAATTTAGGGTTTCCAGCTCGGCAGTGAGTTTTAAAATTTTCCCCTTTAAAGAAGCATTTTCGTGAAAATTTTACTTTGCAGCATGCACATATATTTAAAATCTTTTGAAAGAGATTCTAGTGATAGATCCTCGGAGTGAAAATGACATAACTCTAAGTCCTCATTTTCATGGTCAGGAACATGCAAAGCTTGGGAGGAATTAGTTTCAGTTGAGGTCAATGCAGTTTCAGTTTCCTCTTCCCTTATGTTAGCCGTGAACGCCACAAGCTGCTCATCATCATCTAAGCTGGCAGCTGACTCAGACTCCAGGACTTCATCATTATATGGGATATCGGGCATCTCGGTCTTGGTGAGCATGGCTTCGGTATAGGCCTTGGATACTCTCCTCTGCAAACTCTTCTTCAGCTTCGCTCTTTCTTCTTCTCCTATCTGTGGACAATCAAATTTCAAATGATTAAGAGAGTTACAATCGAAACAAGTTTATTGTTTTCTTCTCGAGAATTGAGATTTCTCGATTTTCTTCTCCTCTTGAGCAGCTGTCTAGGCTCTCATCTTAACCTTCTCTAGCTTTTTGGTGAAGATCCTCATCTGTTCTTCGAGGGTTTATCAGTTGGGGTTGGTGATGCGAATGACACAGTGGCTTGGGAGGTGAGAATGACTTCTTTGTGACGATCAAGGTCGCATCCTCTAGCTTTAAAAACTGCTGGGTACTCTTTTTGGCTTCACGCTCTTTCATTCGAGCAAGACCGAACTTATGTGCTCGCACGGAGGCGAACACGTCCTTGGTGGGCATCTTTGATAGGTTACTTTCCTTGAGGGCTGTGACCTTTACAAACTAATCCTCTCTTGGCATCCTCGCCAATATCTTTGCATTTAAATCAGCTACGGGATAGGTTTAGCCCAGAGTTGAGAGCTCACTGACGATGGAGTTGAATCTGGCCTCCATTTGCACAAGTGATTCTCTAGTTAGCATAGCAAATGATTCATATTTTTCTATGCAAACCTGGAGTTTATTTCTAGTGATCCGCTCAAATTCTTTGCATAGCTCCTCAAGAAAATCCCAGATTTCCAGGGCAGAATCACAGTGTCCTATATCTTTCATCTCATCAAGCATTGAAAATAGAATATCTTGAGCAAGGTATTTCAGCTAGTAACGACTCTTGTCCTCCTTTGTCCACTCTGCATGTGGCTTCTCGACATACTAAGGCTGATCATTGTTCTAGCGATTTGTGTTGATTTTCTCAATTCGGATCGGCCCGCCTTTGATGACTAGTCACATGTTTTTGTGCTGGCTTAGGAGATGAACTTTCACTCACCTCTTCCAGCTCGTATAATTCTCCACAGAAAACTTTAGCAATCGGATAGAGGCCATCTTTAAAATCAATAAAAAGATCCTGCTCGCAACTACAACTTAAGAAAATGGATCTGGTCCTAAGTGTCTCAAAGATAGTTCATCTTTTGGATCAACTGCTCTGATACCACTTGTTGGTCCCAAATCAGACTTTATAATACATATCGAAAGCATTAGTTAATAATTGCGGGATTAGGTAAACTCTTTTTTATGTGTCAGCTGACTTGAAAAGCAAGTCAGCTGTCTCTTTGAAATGTTTGTTAACGAGTAGGATTATAGAGTTGCTTGACAGTTATACTCGAGCTACTAATGGTAGTTGGGTTTCAAACACTTAGAAAAATAAAAACTAAAATTTGTAAATGGACCGGATACTTATAGATGTTCGGATGTAAAATATCTTATGTCATCTCTTCTTTCTCCACGAAGGGAATTCACTATAATTAATCGTACATGGTGAGTGAACACGGGTTACAATTAACTATCTTCTGCAACGGAGAACCTCCAATGTTTTTTGTCACAGGCACGATTGACCTGAAGCTTTATCGGAATCCTTCCTTGGCTTCTGCTCGAAAGATTGAAGGTTTCTGTTCCCTTCGTGAACTTTGATCAATTTTGGGTGAATGAGGTTCTTAGATAAGAGTTTGAGAATGGTCTTGGAATCCTCGGCTGTAAACAGCTTTTGGATCTTCGGTGAGTCTCGAGTTAGAAACTCGGAAAGCTTGAAAATTTTAGAGAGAGAGAGAGAGAGCTTGGTAGATTGTAAATATTATGCGCGAGTTAAGTAGTCGTTACTTCTTCTCGTCTGATGACTCATCTATTTATAGGATACAGATTTGAATAGTTTATGTTAGAGACAATGGAGAAATCTTCTCATTTCATCGTCAGGAATTATGGCCGTTGATGTACTTCTTGCAGGCTTTATCAACTCTTTTTCCATCGGACACTTAGCTGTGGTTATTATCTGCTGGATAATAACCAATTGACTTACTATATTTTAAGGTAACTTCTTGGTGAGTCAGCTCTGTTGTAAGTCTTAACAAGTTTGATATTCCTGTTTTGTCCCTCAGTTATACGAGGGACAATTGGGCTTGAAGGTTGACTTGAACTAAAATTCAACTGCCTTTGTCAGCTCTGGGAGTCAATTTTTGTCTCTCTCTCACCTGTCAGTTCTGAATGAACTGCAGCTGGATTCCTCACAATTGATTGAACAATTGTGGTCTTTGAACTAACAGCTGAAGGAGTCAGTTGTGGTTTTTCACAGCTGTATAAACACAGATGTGGTCTCTAGTTTGAATTTGATCTTCTTATTTCTTTAAGTCTTGAATTCTTCCAACTCCAACTCTCCATGAACATAAGCTATTACAAATTCAGTCTTATACATGATTACAATCTAAGATCAGTTCTACACTAATATTACACTAATGGTGTTTGACATCACTCAAAATACAATTATTCCTAACAAATATATAGTCTTTGGGAGTAGTTGGGCATCAAATGGTGTCGTATGCCGCTTTTCAGCTTTGTACCTCGTACTTCTGACACGCAGATATCTATTAGACACATCATTAGTTACTTTCCTGAAGAGTCTCCAGCTTTTCAAAAACTTTATCTGATGATCAACGAATGTTCCCCTTTATCTGCAGATCAATACTAATTAGGATAAACTAGATTGACAACTTTAGTCTGGTTCGAGGAAAATCAGTTCTCAACATTCTGTAATCTGATTTGACCTTTTTTCTTTTTGTCATCCTCAGTTTTCTCTTTTAGAAAACTAATCAGTTACAACTGAATTAATTCTCTCCTAGAACTGACAGTTCCGGTTATCTCAGAACCGAGTCTTTTATCTCAGTTCTAGTTCCTCATAATTGAGTTTTGTATCTTAGTTTTGGTTCCCCTTTGATTTGATCCTCAAAGTCTTGAACTCTTCAATCTACAATTCTTCGATCTTCAATCTCCAGAACTAACTATTAAAAGTTCTAGACTATTACAAGATCTTAAATGTCTGAATGGATCAAATTAACTTAGGGATTTTCTAACATCATTCAAAACATACAATGTTCATAACAAATGTGTTATTTATAACCAAGACATGCCAATTGGTTCTTTGATTGGTGAAATATTTTGGGTACTAGCATAAAATTTCTGTCAGAAAAAAATTCAAGAAAATTTTCATGCATGGGAAGGTATATCTCCCTATTTGGAACAAAAGAAAGAAAAGAATCTTATCATATAAGATCTCAGTGAAGCAATATTCTTCATGGAATTCTCAATATCCTAAATTTTGAAATGGATTCCAAAATTTGGTTATACTGAAACAACAATTCCATGTACTAAAATAAGTTGTTATACAAAACTCTAGAAGAAGATGATGGAGAAGAATGCCAACGCAGATGTGCCCCATTGTAATGATACTCTTATATCCTAATGAGGGAAAGAATTCTCCATCATAAGGAGGAAGATAAAAAAGGAAAAAGCTCATATTAAGTGATTTTAATGTCTAGGGCGTTAATAAAGCTATACATTGGAAATAAATATAATGCCTGGCTTTGCTTCATTGTGAGGTCAGTGATTTTAATAGTTAATTGCAAATTCTAATACAATTTTGGTAATTACATAGTTATTTTTCGAATCTTTACAACCATAATATACTTGTTGTAAAATTTAGGGTTAATTGTAAGGATTGACATGACCTTTGTCTTTTTTTATTTGTAAGTTTCACACAATATTTCAAATGTTGCATTTTTAAATTTAATTTTTAAATTTTTTGCAATTTTCACGTAAACTTTCAAAGTTGCAATTTCTTTTTTGAGCAACAAAGTTGCAAATTTTAAGATAACCTTTATTGTTTTTTACAAATTCAACATAACAATTATTTACTTTTGGAATTTTCACATAAACATTCAAATATTACAAATTTTATCATAACCTTTTGAAATTTTATAATTTTAACAAATAATGTGGTAAGATTATCAAAAAATCATTTGTATTGCTATTATAATTTCTTTTATTGCGTGGAATTTTTCTATGTGAAATATAACGAAGTTCCCCTCCCCCAAATTATTTTTGGTTCCGCGTTTTTATTGTATCTAATGAGCATATTATCTTCCAATATCTGGTGAAATTTATTGAAATACATATTCATAATGAAATTCATTCTTGAGTCACATATCTGTAACAAACTTTAGGTACTTACACCCAATTTGGAGATACTAATATCTGATATTGAACATGAACATAATTTAAAATATCACAATTGATGCACAATCTCTTAGAATAAGTGGATTTAAAATAGCAAAATGCTGATAAATTTTACCAAATTTGTAGTTGATTTTAAAATTTGCAAATTCTGAAAATATATGTGAAATTCGCAAATATATTAAAATGTTATGTTAAAATTTAGATATTTATGTGAAAATTACAAAATAGGTAATTGTGATGTAAAAATTGCAATAAATTAAAAAACTATGTTAATTCTTGCCGCACACAATTTTTCTAATTGCAGTTTTAAGTGTCTAAAATTGAATCGACGTGCAATCGATGGTCAGAGCAGCACTTTGCAGCAGCATTGGTGCGAAAACTGGAATCGGAATTCGTAAATGATAATCGGAGTGGAAAGCCGGGAAAGAAGGAGGCGAGGGAGCGGAGGGAGGGAAAGCAGGTGGTTGGGTGGTGGTCTCCTCCAGTAACAACAGAAGCTTCACCATGCACCGCTGCTGTTTTCTGTCTCTGCCGAAGAAGGAGATGTCAAGTGCGCGGTTGTTTTTCTATTCTTTTTTAACATTTTAAATTAGAGTTGATGATTTTATGATAAAATTATTTATTAATTTTATAATTCAATAATAAAAAAATAATTTGATGGCTGCATTTAGAATTATCTTTTTCACTTGGAAAAGTACGGAAGTTATGATCATTTCTAACTAAGGGAAAAAACAAACCAACTTATACCATGATATTGTTAGATACATTAAGCTTGATTTTAATATAATTTTGAGGAAAATCTAGAAAAATAGGTATAATGTACAAAGTAATAAAAAATTAAGAAAATTTTAAAATGTATTAAAATAGGAGAATGTAGTAGAACTAGCTAGAACATGGAATTATCAGAGAATTCATGAAGTATTGCTTGTGTATTGATGAAATGAATTGCAAGAGTCAGCCTTCAACATCAATTTCTCTTTCCAATGGTAAGGCGCGCGCGCATACGTCCTTGCACACATACATAAAATCTATTTCATTTTCCAGTTATATTATATCCTCCAATTTTGTTTCCATATATAGTAAAACTATGAATTTTACCCTAATGTATTGGAATCCTGAAATTCACCATCAACATTAATATACCCTTAAGGCAATTGTATTGGCTTTATTTAATTGATAGAACCAAGTAATAGGATAAAATTACATAATGATAAAAAGTTGGAGTAAATTTCATGATTAATTGATGGATTGAGGTAAAATTCATAGTTTTTCAATGCCACGTGTACGCCACGTCGATGCCACATCATATTTACATTGACTCAGCACATTTTTAACACTGTTAGTGACGGAGGATATTTTTCACCGACAAAACTAAACATTAGGGTAAAATTACATAACGGAAAAACGTTGGAATAAATTTCAGGGTTGATCGATAGATTGGGGTAAAATTCATAGTTTTACCTTAACATATTGCAACAAATGTGTAATGTTTTTTCCCTTCAAAATAGTAGATTAATTAATATACATGTGCCATGCATTAAACATTAGTGGAGTAAATTTAAGCACCTTTTCCACGATTTAAAAGGTCAAGGGTTCTAGTTCATATGGAGAACATCGATGTGGAATTTATTGTAATACCGTAAAAAGAGTTTAATCGAAGCATAAAGCTTCGGAAAAAGAAATTGTATCTACGAATCATACTCCACCCTATCTTCTATCTTAAGTGAGGTAAGCGAGTCTCCGGTGAGCTGACTTCGGTACTGCTGCACCACCAACACCGACGAGATTGTCGAAAATTCCGACGAAATCAAGACGTTACCAACAGGTCCGATTTCAGGGCAATCGCTCTGGTTATTAAGAGCTGCTGCAAGTTGCCCCTCTGGAGTTCGTCCAACGATAAACAAATTGCAACGATCATGCACTCGCATTGCCTCCACCGCCTCCAATGCATCACTCACCACCACCTCCTCGAACTTTATCGAATTATTCTTCAACAAATTATCCTTGAAGTCTGCAAGAAAATCTTCATCACTTGATCTAGATTCTGACCGATTCCCATCATCAACATCTAGTTGAACGGCATCTCCGCCATTCATGACGAAACGAACCACATTCAAACCAATGCCAGGATGTTCAGCCATGAGGGCTCCATAAGAGAGAGCTTCATGATCATCATGGCCACCAAAGAAGAAAGTTGTAATAGTGTAGTTCACATTACTTGCAGCAACATAAGACGTCCCTCCAAGCCCCCGATCGATGAAGATGCCAACTGAACATGGTGCGTGCTCAAGAACCCTATGATTCACTTGCCTCAGATCAGCTTGAGTGGTCTCCAACCGTCCATCGAATCTTTGATGCTTATGGAATGGTAGGATGATCATCGCAACCTTCTTTTCGACTGCACCGTTGCAAATGTCAAAGTGCATACTATGCATAGACGAAATTGCAGTTGTTGGGCGGACCGAAACTTGGCTGAGATGCTGAAAGGCCTCAAAAGCAATGACAATGTGATTTGGATTAGAGTCTTGCTTCCGGTTCCAAAAGGGCATCCCGTTCTTCCTTGCCTTGTGTGCCATAAGTATCGCAGACGATCTCTCCGACAGCTCCATCATGTGCATCGCGTACACACGAAGGCCTTGCCTCTTCCCTATACCACGCGATGCCTCCATGAGGTTAATCAAGGATGGAATGTTTCGAGTGCTGTGGAAACAGGTCAACAGGCGAAGCTGAGCATTCAAGTCTTTCCTCTGTATAGTTCTATGCTTGCATTCTGATGTAGCCATTCGAGCAGGCTTGTACACCGATACAACAATTGGCGTTGTTATGAATGTTGTAAACAACGCCATTAACACCATGATGGCAAAGGTTTGATCATTCAGAACCTACAAGGAGATACAACTGTTAGATAATAAAGAAATGAAGTGTATTTCAAATTTGAAGTAGTGAACATCAACACACCCCCCTGTCTTTGCCAATGTTAAGGACAATGAGCTCCACTAGTCCTTTAGTGTTCATCAGGAAACCAAGCGTGAGTGCCTCTTTGAAAGGAATCTTGCAGAAGCTAGAAGCCACAACGGTCCCAATTATCTTTCCAGAACATGCGGTGCATATGACCAACACAAGAAGAACCCATGAACAAGCCCCTTGAATGGTGGCTACATTTGTTTTCAAACCACTTGATACGAAGTATAGAGGAAGAAACAAACCAGAGACAAGATCCTCGACTTTCTCGACTAGTGCTCCAGAAAATGCTCCCTCTTTCGGAACAAGAACGCCAAGAACAAATGCCCCAAACAGTGCGTGAATCCCAATTGTATCAGTTACAAATCCAGCAGCCAAAACAGCAGTTAAAGTTGCACATATGTATATCTCATTCACTTGCTGACCCTCGGGACAACGTTGTGACATCCATCTGAAGATAGGTGGGGCGACAAATATGCAAAGAATTATGAACCCGGAACCACACAAGAATACCCATACTGAGGCTACGGGAGAACGGTCTCTGCCTGATAAGGCAATTGCGAGAGCAAGTAGAACCCAAGCAGCTACATCATTGACTGCTGCAGCAGACATGGCCATCCGGCCAACATCGGTAGTCAATAGCTTAAGCTCGGCCAAAATACGAGCCAATACTGGAAATGCGGTGATGGAAAGGGCAACTCCCATAAACACCAAAAATGGTGCCTGGTTTACATCTGTGGAAATAGTAGCTCTAAACGCAAAGGATGTCCCAATTCCTAAAGCAAATGGTACGGTGATTCCTGCAAGGGCAATGCTTAGGGCCGCTTTCCCAGTCCTTCGCAGAGACTTTGGATCAATTTCAAGGCCAACAAGGAATAGAAAGAATAGTAGACCAAGGTTGGCAATGGTGTCCAACACTGTGAGGCTCTGGGCAGGGAAAATAGTTTGAAGATACTTCACATTGCGGCCTAAAGCTGATGGACCTAGCAGTATTCCTCCCTGTGAAATTGATACTCAAATGCATTAGTTAATCCACCTCATAGTTCTGTCAAACATCGTTGCATTCAAAAATATTATGTTATTACATTTAAAAAATTTAAAATGCAAAAAAAGAAAGAAAAAACATGACAGGAAAAGTAAAACATATAAAAAACCAAATGCAAGTAATTATAAAAGATTTGTAGGCTTATTGGCACTTTGAGACAGTGGAGAACTTTATTCTTTGCATCTAAACATGATTATGGCTTCAGCTTTATTCCACCCCCATCCAATGAGAGACGTTAATAAACAAGTAGGCCACTAAAATATCATAATAAACAATCACGAAACCATAAATTCAGAGGTTGCATCTCATTAGCAGCTGAAACTAATTACAAAGCACCTTAGTTCTTTCCTAAAATTAATTTTCAATTCACGTCTAAACCAGATAAAGAGTTGCTGGAAAATAAAATAATCCATTTTGAATGTCTAGAAGGCTTGTTTCTCCATATTGTGGAAAGAGCATCATTTCTTCAAGGAATCTATAAATCTATACGGTCAGGAAAATAAATCACTAGTAAAAGTCGGATAGTTTTGCCAGTTGAGATCCCCTATCGCACAATGGTGTTATAGATTGTGTTACACTATCCCGATGATTGAAACATGTAGTAATTGATGGAGATAATAAAGAAAGATCTTATCATAATTCATCTCCATCAATTAGTACATGTATCAATCATCTTGACATTCTAACATGATGTGTAACGCTATTGTGTAACAGGGATCTCAACCGTAGTTTTGCAACCATTAATTTTATCTGTTCAAAAGGTCTAGCGCCACTAATTATTCATGAGCACAACACATCACCAGCCATAGAATAAAATAGAAATTTAAAACAATGGTGGTTAACTAAAGATTTGGCAAATGCACTATTGAAGGTATTCCTTAAAAAGCAATCAAGAATGCCTCCAACCAAGTATAAACAAATACAAAGGCCGGGAATGATATGATTACTCCAAGAAAGCAAAAGAGAGACTGACAATGATCTCAGCAATGACGCGTGGCTGCCTTAACGGCCTGAGAAGAAAGGCGAGCCCCCGAGTAAGCACGACCACGAGGCATATCTGTATTATCAACAGAGGCAGTGCAAAATGAAGGGGATCATCTCCTTGGAAAACACCATTAGAGGTTGCCTTCATTGGAGCAGGGCATTTTACTGTTGCATTAGATGCCATTTTTCTCTGGCAAAACAATTGATCAATGCCTATCACACTTCAGTTATGCAACTCTAAACAAAAAGAAATTCATACATTACACATATAATTCATTAGAAACTTGCACTCAAACAAGAGTTCCATCTATCATATGATTGCAACTTGCAATTCAACTTGTCAATATTAATTCTGATCAAGACATCATAGTTGACTTACGGAAAATTCCTCACAAAATTTTAAATTTTGTGCGAAATTCAATGGTTTTGTTTTTTAGCAGAGGAAATTCAATGGTTTTGAGCGCAATCAGAGAAAGAATACCAGCAAGCTCCGATTGCAGAAATAAAATTAAATTAAAAACATGCCACCAAATAAAAGATTCGCACAGAGTTATGGAAAAGGTGTAAACTGATCTGTCTTACCGCGTTTTGTAAAATGAAGAAAATGAAACAGAAAAGCTGAAAATAAATCAATGATTTTGATATTAAAACAATAAAATAGAAGACGAAAAGAACGCAGTTTGACTTATTAAAGTCACACGATTGCTGTGGACTGATTTAGAGTGATAGTAGGCAAGATAGGCACGCCTCTTTGCAGATCTTCATGAATACGAAAGGTTTTGAGTGGCAGAACTTTCCTCTTAATATGAAATATAAAATCTAAAATTTGAAAAATGTAATAACCTCTAGCTTTCTACTTGGACTGTATCATATCATATGTAACGTGGCGGAGCATGACAGTCGGCTAGAATCTTGAATCCAGGAAAAATATTATAATATTTCCGCAGTGACTTAAATAATATGATATTCAGGATCGGTATTAGAATTTAAAACTGCTTAATATGCTCATATGTGGATGCAATTAAAACTAGGCTATGAAATGACCTTTATGCACTCGTCACATTAACTTCAGTCAAATTGGTAGTGAATCGTATTAAGTGAGACAGAAACAAAAATACCAGAATTCTCTTGGATCAGCTTCAGTAGTTCTTGGATATATGGAACTGGTATTTCGCAGGTGGAGTGATAGAGAAGGCGAGAATTCACGTCATCAGTCGATCGTTGTGAAGGATATAGCTGAAAAGGGGGAGACAGCGCCAGAGAAACGGGATTTAAGAGAGATCGCAATCAGAACTGATAGGTTCTGTTCCTATTTATAGACCAAACGCTTTCTAACATGGGAAAATATTTAAATATATTACAAACTCTATTCTTTTTCTAAAAAAAATAAAAATTATTCGAAATTTTCAATAAATGTATAAATTATAAAAAAATATTTAAATATAGAACAAATTATAAAATAATGTTCAAATATAGAACAAATTATAAAATAATATTTAAATATGGGACACGATTTCAATTTTCTGGTCCCGAAATGCTCAGTCAGCATGCGATATTTCTACATCATCAATATTAAGTCACGATGATTTTTCCATGTAATCTATCTTAACGGAAAATATTCAATTATAATACAAATATGCATGTTTCGGCGTCGAAAAATTGAATTTATCCTATATTTGAACAATTTCTGATAGTTTGTACAAAAGACGCATGGTTTGTAATATAAGTGTATATTTTTCCTTTTAAATAAATCGAATTTTAGTATTAGCTATCTAGATGCGAGTAGGAACCGGTAAAGCACATGTTAAGACTTCGTTTTAGAAGGGCTGAATATATACAATAACTTAAGTAGATTTAAGTTTAGTTTCCCATCACTGATTAACGATTCTTGAGATCTATCTATTATATAATATTATTGTGCATTATTTTTTAGTGTATAAAATTTTTATCTTCGAAAATTAATACATATGTTAGTAATTCATACAATGTAATATAATGTGTAACCGGAGATTCACACAACTTAGGCATGGGATACCAATTGAAGTTTTGCAAAAATCTATTAATGTCAAGAAAAAAATTATTAAAATTAACATTTTAAAATGTTAAATAAGTTATTTATTTTTAATAACAAATAGATAAAATAGTTTATATTAGTATATTATATGAATATGTTGGTCTATTAGACTCGATAAAACATTTTATTGGCCTAAACTTACTCATCTTAAAGGCCACATTACACTTTTGTTTGGAAAATATGCTTTATTTTACGAGTGCTAAATATGTATGATAACTAGTAATATTAGCGTTTACTGCACAGTTTCCAAAGTTCCAGGACTTGAGGTCCTACATCGACATAGATTTTAAATTCAAACCTCTACTTTGAGGATGAAAAAGATTGAATCAATACTAATAACTATTGATCGTTATTTTTGGTACGATCTCACTTTCTCATAGCATCAGTTTTTCACGCTGCACAGATCTTACATCACGACTTTTTCATTGTCCAAATGATCTTATGGTCATGACTGGCCGATATTCGACTTGGGTAGACAATTGACATGGTACCAGAATCATATGAATCAGTTTAATTCGTGTATAAAAGTTAATTGAGTTTGTAAAACACACACTATTACACTTCTTATCAAGAAATACACTTTACATAAATCGCTCACGCAGGCATCAGAATCTATGATTGCAACGCATGATCCTTTTCGCAAGATTTTTAGTTTTCCGTAGAGGAATTTGGTATCATCTTCCTTTTTCACTTTTCAACTCCTTGTTTGCTCATTCCATCATTATTACATATTTTTACTTCAAAATCTTCCATAGCCAGCAACCTTCCAACACATGAAATTAATATCTATAATTGTAAATGCTATCGAGAAAGAGCCAACATACATCTATAGATCACTACTATAGTGTCACACTGCAAGTGGATTGGCGATGAAATGAACTTTGATGATCAAATAGTAAAGAGTTTAAGGAAATAAACAAAGGATAACTAAAGAAAAGAGAAACGAAATGATGTTATGATTGAAGAATAGTGAGGAACGCAGCTACTAAAAAGGATTTTGAGCTTATTAATGAGTCACCTTAATCAGTTAATTGTAGTTTGACCCTCTATCTGGAATAGGTGATCTAGGTTAGATTCTCGGGTGGAGATTCTCTGCTATGTTAAAAACACAGCAGAGATTCTCAACTAATTACGCTCGACTATTTATGCTCGCCTATATCGAGCGTTCGATTCATGTGTGTACTCGGGGCTGCGTAGCCTCCCGTTACTCGACATATCGAGTGATCATCCAGAATTCTTATTTGCCACAATAGAAACTGGTCTTCTCGACTATCGATGGCCTTCTATCCACAGAATCCCTATTTCAAAATTATCCCTCGCACATCGTCTTTAATACGTCTCGACAACATGGCTTATCTCCGAGCATCTATTTTGGACATAGTTCGGAACTATGATCTGCTTATTTGATTATTATTTTAGACACAGCTGATCATTGCTATCTGCGTACTCGGGGCTGCCACCTTGGCAGCATACATCGACAATCTTTTGTCTGCACGTGCTCTCGAGCTGGCCCCTGGCCCGTCGATCGAACCAAAACTCACAATCTTCATTTAGTCTCTTGGGCCTATCAAATTTTGCTTTTGGTTTGAAAACCTAAGCGATGCCGCATATAGGATCTGTTCTGCGATGAAATTTCACTTTTGGTTCGAAAAGCTAAGCGATGCTACATACGGAATCCGTTCCACGATGAATTTCCACTTTTGGTTCAAAAACCTGAGCAATGCTGCATATGGAATTCGTTCTGCAATGCGCGGGACGCCAGAAGATCCTTAGCCACCTAATCATGGGGCAATGGATAAAAATGCTTAAAAAAACACTGAGGAGGCGCAGCTCCGAATACCTACGGAGTATAAACTTCCAACAGCCCTAAGTGGCGTCTCTGGGTGGGCATGGATACGCCCGAAGGGTAAACTTCTCTAAGACAAGAACGGATCCCATTCGAAATTTAAACTTTGTAACAAAAATTAGTGAATTTCCTTCTTTGAAGGAAGAGAGGACGTATGATTAATTGAATCTGAACATCTATAAAAATTTGTGTTTATTTATAGCTTTACTATCATTTCTGCTAAGTATTTGAAACACAACTGCCTTTATAGTTGGAGTATAACTGAAGTAAATCCTAATTGACTAAAAGAAAAACTACTTTAAGAAACCCCAGCTGATTTATTCCAAAGTCAGCTGAGATAATAAAATCAAGTCTGTTTTTCGCAACTGTGTTATCAGCTAACGTTTCCGCACATTACATATCTCTGATTTAGGACCAACAATAATTGAATTCAAACTTGACTCAATTATATAACCTAATGCATTTCTATCGGTTAATTTAATACCATTTTTTCCATTGTTTTATAAGAATTTTTATAACTACGCCGGGGGAGGGGTGGCGGTTCAATCTGTATTACTATATAATATTCTTTTGTTACACAAGATTTATACTGAAGTATTACTCGGAATACATTTAAATGGCAAAAGAAGTTTTAGAACATGGCAGTAACAATGTGTGGAAATGTTGACACATACCATCATCAAGAAAATACAATTGCATAATTTCTTGAGTATAATTGAACCGAACTCGTCTAATATTGAGTCGAGCTTTATTATTGAATATTTAGAATCACGAACTTAATTGAGTTTTAACCGCGCTTTAACGAACTTTTTAAATATATTTTTAAATTTAAATAATTATTTTTTTATAAATAAATCAATTTAAACACAAAAATATTATATTTATTCAAATTCTTTCTTTTCTTGTAAATAACAAAGTTAAAGCTTATTATATTTATTACTAACTAAAGAATAAGAACATAAATTTTACGAAGTTAGTAATTTCATATTTCTTACAATTTTTTTTTTTTGACGAGCTTGCTTACGAGTTTACTAATTCATGTTTGACTCATGTAACTAATTAGTTTCACTAAACGAACTTGAACGAGTTTTTATCGATTAGAAATCTGAATAGCTCATGAATAGTTTAGATCATTTACTAACTCTTATGATTTATATATGAGTTTGAGTTGCACCTTTATGGAAATATGACGATGTTAGAGTAAACATAGTGAAAACATAATTTTGTCGTAGCAATTAATAAATACAATTTCCTGGTGAATGTAATCTAATGGGGAATTTAGTGGTTCCTATAGATAGATTTTTTTTTTTACTTAAGTATAATATTAAGCAATTTCTACTTTAATGTCTCTACTAGATTCGAAGATTTGACCTTTAACATCATGAAAAGGTAATTACCACTACCCCATAGATGAAATTTCAGAGTGAACTCTGCATGGCTACAGCCACAAACCGTCGACAAACAATGAAAATCTAAGTTGACTTCTAACTTGTTTGATATACTTTATTACGCCAATTATTTTTTTAATGACGATATATTTGCATGAACCATTTTGAACGTTTTAATAATTTGAATTTGGAGATATAGATTCCTGTATTTAGCATATATTAAACATAGCGGATTATCCTAGTGTATTCTCTAAACCCTAAACCCTAAGAAAAAGCATTAGAAAATCACAGTTAGCCTCCTCAAGTGATCCTAGTATATTTTCTACAATTGGAATTACTCAAATGAATCGAGATGACACAACCAAAGAAGAAAACCAATACATTTACCCTTAATTTAAGAAACCCCTTAGAAAGGATATAAGTTGGCTCACACTTCATCCGTGGGACATTTAAGATACTCCTTGCAATCGATAATTGAATCATTGTAATTGGATTTGATCTGATACTATGTTAATTTAATATTAAATTCCACATTTACCTTTATAAAATTGGTTTTATAAGGGTGGGAGTTATAACGCGGCTTAAGCTTCAATCTTCAATCAATGTGGGACATTTAACAGAAAAACTAGAGGAGATCTAGACACCAACTGAATTTGAAATACACAAGAGCATATTAATAGGGTGATGATTTGCGTGATCAATTTTTGAAATTCGCTAAATAGTAGTTTTTAAAAATTATATTTTTGTCACTTTCCCTCCCCAAAACATCACATCATTTACACTATTTCACCTTATTTATTTATTATTATTTATATTATAATATATATTTATATAAAGTAATAAAAAAACTCAATAGAGTTACATTATATATTTTTCTCTAAAAATATTTCAATTTCGCTAATTTTATTTAATTTTATTTATTGTTGAATTAATTTATCTCAAACAAATAAAAACATATATTTCTTATTTTATCATTTAAGTTGAGCTCATTTTTTACATCAAATTCTATTTTTGCAGGTTTTCGGTTTGTTTTACTCTTTTTATTTCTATTAAATTAATTTATACTTAATATATGATATGCAATCGATAA
>AYJT01022809.1:0-10991 GCA_001278415.1 Ocimum tenuiflorum | reverse complement strand
AGCTTTGAATGCTAGCAGGGCTTCCCGATCAGCCGACGGGCAGGCTGCCGCCACGGCCAGTAGCAGTGCTGCTGTGCTTAGTAACAAGTTTTGGGAAGAGTTCATTTCGTTGTTTTGAGACAATGCTGGTGTGTGTGAGTGAGAGTGAGAGAGGTGGTGCCGGTGGCCGGCGGCGGTGGGAGGGGAGAGGAATGGTGGTTGATACGAGAAGAAGGCTATATAATATATAAGAGGGCGATGGGACGATAATGCCCCTGGGATGATTGGATAATTGCGGTTGATGAGGGAGAAGGGGTAGATTTTTCTTTTCTTAATAGGGCTGTAATAATGCATGTGATTACATCACATACTACCCTATGTTTGATTTGTATTATCTGCTATGCATTTGGTACAGTAAGGGTGTTTTGTTGCATTCACCACATATCCAAAGTATACAATTTTCTGTGCTGCCTGTTGTGCATTTTTAGATCCTAATATTTTGTTGATGGATGTCTCTCAATAATTTTATCTAAGTATATATGATGGTATTGAGTTTATTAAAATAACAATAAAAAATTAAATAGTGGATATAGTTTAGTATAAAATTGAGTTATTACAAAATAATATATTATGGACTTTGCTTTGTTAAGTACGTTGATAAGGTAGCTGCATGGCTGATAACATGTCCTTCTGGTCTTGTGAGAAACACACATGTGACATATCATATCATATTGCCACTGGTATACAAATGAAGTAATGATTGTGTGATTAAAAATGTAGGTCCATCAAAAACAGTGAAGGTACAAAAACAAATGTTGCATATACCTAATATCTCAAACTAGTGATAATCATCTCTTATGCCTAATGTTTGATAAATCTCATTTAGCATAGAATTTTTATTCATAACTAATAATTCATCTCAAAAGAAAAGGAATCAAGGATCACGTTTATTCAGAACTCACAACCAATTATTTTTATAGCATATGATATGATCATATTTTAGGTACGGTCATGTGTGGCATGTCATTATATGGATGCAAATTTTATTCTCACTAGTATCATTTTATAAATTTTACAAATAACCACAACATATTATTATGAGAATTATTATTCAGCCTCAGATATATATATATATATATACATATTTCAATTTCACTTACAATTATATAACTTAAAATAAATTGTATTGTTACAATCCGGGTATAAATATTAATACGAATGTCAATCTCTCGGAGCTAGGGGGTAGCCCAATTATGTTGTTTGATGCATATATTATTATAGCTGATTTTTCTCTTACCGGGAATAGGTGGTAAATTACTTTAATTAATTAACAATCACCGACATAATTTCCCAAAGATGTTGTGATAAAAACAAAATATTAAGTCGTGATTACACCCCACTCGTGTTTTTTCTTCTGTCGGTAAACGGATTTGGTTTGCTAAATATATAACATTGATTTTACAAAATTGTTTCATTCAACCATTTCTGATTAGGGTACCCTATTTTCTACGCGCTCCGATTACTCATCTCTATCGTGTATTAGGTACTAAATAGTATGTTGCATGAATTTCATTTTGCTAATTAGTTGGTATTTCGTTTAATTGACGTCAAGAATTTATTGATTTTTTGGTAAAATTTTCGAATTTCGCTGGGGATGATAGGAGCTGATTGTTGGCTTGATTATTGGTTATTTACTCCATGTCAGTGATTGATTTTTAATCTCGTTTTCCATCTTATAGGTAACTTGAATCAGTTTTAAGGGATTTGATTTAGCCTATATGTTCGTGTGATAATGGTTGATTAGGGTTTTTCTGGTTTTTTGTATTATTTTATGGGTTCATATTCAGGGAGCAATTGTATTACCTTGACTGCATTGAGTCAGTGTTATTTGGTTTGTTGATTCTATTACTAAATAGACTTTGAGCGTGCTTGTTTAGCAGTGGCTAACTGTAAGCATTGAGCCAGACTTGGTGTTTAGGCAATGGATAAAGCAACCGATCCTAGCTTATTTGTTAACGATGGATCTTTCATGGAGAGGTTCAAACAGCTTCAACAGGAGGTGGAGAAAAAATCTGAAGTATCAAATAAATTTTCGTCTGGCTCTAGCATGCTCGTGACATCTAGTCCAAAGACTGTCATCAGTAAAACAACCCTAGATTTTAAGGCTAATGGCTCTCGAAAGCCAAGCCAAACTCCTTCAAGTGGAAAACTTGCATTCAGCTTGAAGCAAAAATCGAAATTTGTCACACCCCCTGTTAAGTTTGATGAAGATGGTGATGAGGATGATAAGGATGCTGGAAATTCATCAGATGATGGGCCAACAAAGCGGCAGAAGTTGGGACAGCTTGATACTACCAAACAGTCATCTAAACGAGTTGATGTTGGTAATTACTTTTTTGTTCATTTATTATTTAACGTCAAATTGAGGATAATGTTAAAGCAGGATCATGTTCTCTGTTGTTTATTGCGCAATTTTGAATCAGCTTATCAAAATTGATCGTTCTCATAATATGCTACGGGGAGTTTATAACTTTGACTGTACCCCAGGTCTATAGCTTATTGTACATGTTATGTGTTGACCAGAAAAGGGTGTGCATTGTTACCTAATCTCCCTTTTGGAGTAGTGTAGTTCTTATTTGCTGAGTGGAAGATTTTTCAATCCCCTCAAGCTAGTATTTTTTTTTTCCGTGTTGATGCCATGAAGCCCATAAATGAACTTGTTTTGTGGCTATAACTGTCTGTTTCCACTTGTGCTCTTCGGTGTTATCCCTTAAACTGGCCCTAAGAATATTTGCAATTTTTATGCCGTAGCCTTTTAATTCTATTATGAGTCAATTGCCTTCATTGTCTTACTTTTAGCTTTGCGGATGTTTTTATTTTTCTATGCACTTAGAACCCTTGCTTTTTTTTACCTTCTTTATTATAGCTCAGATTTACTTGAAAAGAACCATGATGTCATTGCTTCCAGAAACTATTAGTTAAACTTTCATTTTGAAAAGTTAATGTCAAACCGCTGCTTGTGCCTTTGGATTGGTTATTGAATGCTGGGTTTGTTTGTGCAACTTGGTTGAGATGGTGCAAGGGCAAAACATTCTTGAATTACTTTACATCCACTGAATGCAGCTTGTGCATAAGTCCCTATCAACGTTGGTGGAATGCGATGTTCACTGAAAGATTTCGTTAATGTGGCATGGCTTCTACAAGAGTAATTTAAATTCACTTCTGCACGCTCTTGGTATTAATCAGTTCTTTAAGTGAAATGCAGCACCGCCTCCCCCAAATGACCCTACCGTAAGAAACGTTGCAGACAAGTTAGCAAGTTTTGTAGCCAAGAATGGAAGGCAGTTTGAGCATGTTACTAGGCAGAAAAATCCGGGAGACACTCCCTTCAAGTATGTACTCTCTTGGATTTTGTCTATATGATTTACCTTCTCGATCAGTGATAATGGAATGCTCTACTGGGCTGTGTACTCTTTTTGTATTATCTGAAACATATTTGTTTGTTAGGTTTATTATGTATGTTCTTATGTCCCTTTCCTTTTATTTGATGATAGTTGCTACTTACCTAGTGGCTGTAGATGTTTTTCCTTGATTTTATAACTTGAAGGTTTTTAATTTTTATTTTTTACGTCTCGTTCAGGTTTTTATTCGATGAAAGTTGCTCAGATTACAAGTATTATGAATATAGGCTTGGTGAAGAGGAAAAGGTGTTGTCCCAAACTAGAGATTCCCAAGCATCACAATGTGGTTAGTATTTCTGTTGTGCCCTTGGATGGAAACACCACATTGCAAACAACAACATTTGTTGATTTCTAGGAAGATCTCTAGGAATCATTTATAGCTGTTAACTTGATGAGGTGATTTTTTCCGAGCATGGAAATTTTGTTGCATAGTTCAGTGACTAACCAATTTTAAATTAGATGTGGGAAGCTGAATGTCTCTCTGCAATGAAAATAACTATGCAGGTTTTTGCTCAAACATAATATATTCCTATATGTCATTCTTCTCATGCTGATGTAGGTACTCCACCTCCCAATCCAGCCACCAGTTCGCAGAGATCACAATATCAGCATTCTAAATACCAAATTCCAACTTCAGCTTTGTATGAAACCTCAGAGAATAGAGGAACAATCCATGCAGAATCACAAACAACAATTGGAAGATCTGGTATCTTTTTGAATTTTTGTTGGTTAGGGTGTTTGCAAAAATCTAAGTTTGGCTTGAAGCTGTATATTTTGTTTCATTATTGGCTCAGAGAGCATGGGGATTATGGAATTACCTGCTCTCAGGTTTTATTGCAAATAGGATACAGACAATTGTAGCCTATTAATAGACAGGTTCTTGGAAAGCTTGCTTTTGAATAAATATATCCAAAAGGAAAAAGGATAAGCTGCCATATAAGTTTACATATTGAGCCAATCTGCTATTTTTGATGTCTTCGAACTTATGGAGGGGAACGCATTTTATATCGGCAACTTGTATATTCAGAAAGAAATAAGGAAACCTTATTCTTTTGGTCCACTGTTGGATTCTCAAATAAAACAATTATTAAGTAGGGCATTAGTATTTTCGTGAGAGATCAGTATACTAAGCAATCTATTATTGGATTGTTTACCACTCCTTGAACTCAGGACATTAGTTTTGCCTATTTTTCTTCTGTCTACTGGGCTCATTTCATTGCATCATCCTGTGCTTTTGATGTTTGGTACCTTATTCCTCAAATACTGATAGGTGAATTAAGCGCCCCGGCTGGATCAGATCCTATAGCAATGATGGACTACTTCATGAAGAAGGCTGCAGAAGAAGAGAAGATGAGGCCTTATAAGAACTCAAAGGATGAGATGCCCCCACCACCATCATTGCAAGGTAGACATTCATATGAAAATGGCTATTTACGTCTTCCCTCCCCCACCTAGGAAAAGGAGGAGAACATTACCGAGAAATAAATCACCACAAAACGGGGCAATTTGATTTCTGCATCAAGTACCATATTGTTTGTAGCCTTTATAGGCATCATTTGAATCCTCATTTTCTTTTAGTTTGTTGATCTTCCTCTCATAACGTTTTGATGCAGCTTCTGCTGCTTCCAAGAAAGGGCATCACATGGGCGATTATATTCCTCAAGAAGAGCTCGAGAAGTTTATGGCAGCATGTAATGATGCATCTGCCCAGAAAGCTGCCAAAGAGTACACAGAGGAGACAAAAATTCAGGCTGATAACGTCGGCCATCGGCTCCTGTCCAAAATGGGCTGGAAGGAAGGTAAAGAGACATGATCACAACTAGACTCAGTTGCCGATTACAATGTTGGGTTTACTTATGACATTCAACTTGATTCGACAACTGCAGGTGAGGGTCTAGGCAGCTCTGGAAGTGGGATTGCAACTCCAGTCATGGCAGGAGATGTGAAGAAAGATAACTTGGGTGTCGGTGCACAAGCTCCCGGAGAAGTTTCTGCTGACGATGACATCTACGAGCAGTATAAGAAGCGGATGATGCTTGGCTATCGCTACCGGCCAAATCCTCTGGTATAGTATCTTACATCCATGCCATCTTAAAAGTTGCAAAGTATCTTATGACTTTTTCTGCATCTTTTGCTTGTTTCAGAACAATCCTCGCAAGGCGTATTACTGAAGAACGTCGTCAAGAAGCGTCTGCTCCGACGAGGTCAGAATTTTTTGTTCTTGAATCTTTGCTCGCTCAATTGCTTCTGTGATATATGTGTACATACTAAAATCACATTTGGTTGTGCTTTGTATTGGACAATGGTAATTTTATGGCTTTTTTGTGGATTTACATATGTTGTTTCTCCACCTTATTTCTTGCTTGGTGTTATTTGTCTGTTCATTTTGTTTCGTTGCCATAGTAATCACTTTTATTTTCATTTAGATTGCTGTGGCTTTTTTGAAAATTTATTTTTCGTTTATTTTTAATTGAAAAGAAATTACCAAGTTCACCAGAGGTAAAAACATGCACAACAAATTTATAGGTGGCAAAATATATTCATTCAAATAGAAAATTAAACGATGCATGACTTAGGCATTGTACTCGATTTTACACGATAAACTATGTACCTGAACCTAGTTAAATAATGACAAAAACCTCAATATAAGAAGACAACAAATTAGTTTCAAGACATGGAGAAAAAAGAACGACGTTTTCCTCTACATACATATACATGCATGCATCTTCTCACAATTTTTATTTTAGGTGCATTGTACCATGGAAAGACTCTCTCTTTAGTCTTATCCCAGCAAAAATTGGTATTTCGCACCTATATTTAGCATGTCAACTTGCATCCTTCGATGGAGTGTTCTCTGAGTGTTAAGATGAACAATAATTTATTAGACCATCTATTCATTTGACCCAATATTATCCTATTTATTTGGATTGAATTGTAGGAGTGTGTTATTTTGATCCGCCTGAATTATTTAGACATCATCACACAAGTTCTAGCCAATTTATTTATATTTCAAATTTTAAAGCATGAGAAATTGAAAACCAAATTTATAATGTAATTTTATTATATTGAAAGTATATCATTGCAAAAATAACATAAAATCAAATACTTGTTGTAGGTGAAATTACGAGAAAGGAATATGAACAACTTCCTGTAAAGAGAATAGTAATGCTTTTTAGAGTTAAATAAATGATCGTTCCTCCCTGCTATTTATACAGGATGTCGATCACTTACAATGGGGGGTTAATGGGCGGTTTTCCTCCTAGATCTTGTTGGCGCGTGGGGTTCGTGCTTAGTGATATTCGGAGGCGGTTGTGGGTGCGTGAGTCGAAGTTCGGTCCTAGTCGGGACTGTGGGTCGATTGACGGCCCGATGTTGATGGGTTGCTTCTACCCCCTTTCTGTTATTGGATTAAGTGAGTAATAGTAGGCTTGATGTTATTGGGTTGGGATGATTTTTAACTCAAATACTTGAGCTTTTGTATTTTAACTTCTAAAATATCTTACTTATTCAATCCATCATTGGTCAATTGATTTCGATTTTCAAATCTAAAGATCAAGAACCGATCGAATAAATATTAATTTTCAAATTCAAAATTAGATCACACGTATAAATCAAATCAAGTCATCCTAAATATGTGGATATGATAAATTATATTGATTCAATTCAAATTTTGCTCAATAATAGCATTTCTGCCCAATAATTCCAAAAAATTACACGCTCTCAATTATCAATACAATTACTGTTTTTAAAAAATGATTCCCAAACTAATTAGGTAAGATTTTCTGAAGGATCATAAAATCTTGGCCCTACGTGAAAATAATTACTTAAACGGGAGGGGCAATATTGTTAATGCCAGTGATACGCACTTGCAATTAAAGATGAATTCAAGGACGTCAACATAAAATCGGCAAGAATAAAGATGAACTCAAAATCATTTCTGCTCTCAGCTTAATCTTTCCGCAGCAATTTCACACAGAAATAGCAAAAAACCCACCAAGAAAAAATCCCTCCTTTTTTCTTTTTCGAGCAAACCCACATCAAAATCGACGAATCTTCGAGCTTCCATTAATGGTTTTCCCATAAAAATCTAATCTTTTCTTTTCTGGGCTACGGATATGAGCAGAAACACCACCTCTCTTCTCTGGAATCCAAGCAATCACGACCAATTCTTCAAGCCCATGGGCTCCGATTTGTTTCTCAATCAGCAGGGCGGCGGATTGGGCCGTTATCGATCGGCGCCGAGCTCGTTCATGGCGGGCCTTTTGGATTCAACGACTGATAACAGCAGCAGCGGCGACGAATCAGAGGCCCTTTTCTCTGCGTTGATGGATAGGAATCAGAAGAGCAGTAATGGCGGGAATCAGGAGATGACTGCAGTGAGTGGAGGTGGTGGTTTGATTGTTGGATCTTATTCTGTTGATTTGAGGATGGATAATGGTTCAAATCTTGCGAGACAGAGCACTTCTCCTGCTGCCTTTTTTAATGGTAACCTTTTCTTGGTTTTTGTTTTTGTTTGTGATTGGAGAATTTGACGGGACTATTAGTTGTGTGTTTGATTGATTTTTGGAATTTGGGGTTGACTTTTTGGGCTATTCTTGGAAATAATGAGGTCTCATGTTATATTCCTAATAAACTATGTTTGACATTGAAGATTACATCATACAATTGGTTGATAATGTTTTCTATTATTGCTCAAATAGAGGGAATATTACATTTTGAATATTCCTCCTCATTTTGTTTGCGCCTTAGGTTATGGCATAATGGGAGAGGTAGGAAACTACAGAGTCCATAACAACCATCCGAAAAGCACTTCATCAACCCCAAGCAGGTTCATGCCTGGCATACCTGAAAATGTGACCGAAAGCATTGGCACGCATAGCCCTAACAACGAACAATTGTGTAGGGCTACCAGTGCTAATGCTGGAGAATTCAAGGAGACCGTTTTCCCGCAAGACTCGTGGGGAAATACCTTTAAAAGAACTCGAGATGGTGATGCCAAGATGTTCTCAAGCCAGGTCCCCCTTTTTCTCGTTTGGATAAGACTTTTCAGAAACGGGTTTTTTTTTAGCGCTCGTCTTTATAAATCGAAAGTAGAATTCATTTTTTAGCTTGTTGATCAGAATCAGCATGATTTGGTTCACCATTTGAGCTTGCCTGCTGAAATGGACAAGTTTCAACCGGAGACGGTGGCTTGTCAGATTCGGGCCAAAAGAGGCTGCGCCACCCATCCCCGAAGTATAGCAGAGAGGGGTAACATTCTTGTATTATTCAGTTTAATGAATGAATATCTTCGACTAATTAATCAATAGTTAATATCTTATCCATTTATAAACATGCATGGCATGTCAAAAGAGCCGATGTGAGTATGATGTCCTCGAAATAATTTTTAATTTTTTTAGTGATTACAAATTATGCAAATAATATATTAACTTAATTTTTTTCTATTATATTTATTTTAAAGATTTTTTCACACCCATATCTATCAAAAGAAATATGAAAAAAAAATCATGTTGAGGTTTATTTAATATCATTTAGATTTTATTCATTACCATTAAGATTTATACATCTCAATATTTGTTTATTACCCCTCAATTAAGTGCTACAATAAACTTCTCCGAATCAAATTTAGTTTAAAAGCTTGTATATGATTGAAGTAAGTATTTTGTATTTTTTCATCTATATATGTTCTTCTAAACAGTCTTTTATAATTAGTGAAAGAGAATCAATACAACTTTCACTGATATATTATTTGCACAAATCAAATTTGGAAATGGGAGAATTACGATAGTATAAAGTAATTTTGACAATATATGTGAAGATACGGACTATTTTCTAATTTTTAAAGGTTGATGAGTATGAAAGATCTTTAGTCATGGTCTAATTTACTTTGGATGATGTTGTGATGAACAGATCAGACGGTCTAGAATTAGTGAAAAAATGAAGAAGCTGCAAGATCTTTTCCCGAACATGGACAAGCAAACCAGCACAGCTGATATGTTGGATTTGGCAGTTCAATTCATTAAACACCTTCAGAAACAAGTAGATGTAAGAAAAAAGAAAAAAAAATAGAGATCAAGCGCTTCAATTCTTTTTTTTTTTTCACTCAAAACAAAATCAAGAATATATATATATATATATATATATATCATTATATACATTTCCTTCCTTTTCTTGTGCAGACACTCACCGAGACGAAATCAAAGTGCGTTTGTTCATAAACGACTCCACAAACAAGTCTCAACTCGTAGCCCTGTAGTCTCGTGTACATGATATAAGTTGGTTTTTACTCTACTTTTTTTCTAATGATTAGTGAAGAATACATGTATTTTACGCAATGATTTTATGTATTTTAATTATATAGTGATAGGTTATAAATTTAGTGATGTTTTTTTACACAAATAATATTAAAATAAATGATTATACAAAACTATATAAAGAATAATATCAAAATAAATGTATGTAAATTACTTTATTGTTCTTATATTAAATAGTTGAGATGGATAAAATAGGGCAACGGATATTTTGTTAAGAAAATAAGTATTTTTATAATATGTTGCAAGAACATGCAATTCAGTAGTAATTAAAATACGAGATAAATAGTAAAAAAAAATAGATTAGATTACTAATTAATAGCTATTCGCTCCAACAATTTAGCCAGAAGACTAGGGGATCGCTTTATTGTTGAACCATATAGTCCTCACCGCTTTAGTTGTCAATTTGGATATTATCAAGTCATACCCGACGACCTTACCCAAGATCTTCGTGAAGTTTCTCTCGAGGATGGATCTCGATTCTGGCGGATATGCTTGCTGCAACAGTCTATGTCAAAGGCGTATCTTCCGCGCTTTCTATCGAACACGAGAAAGCTCGTGTCTAAAAGTTACAAGAATTGGCGAACTCAAGCCTACAACGATTTCCTTGACACGGCTGCTACAGTTGTGATATCCTCTGAGTTGGATAAGGATCTTGAAACCAAAGAGAAAGGTAACGTCGCAGATTATTCTATGGGCAAACGGAAGAGCGTCGATGATCCTTCTCATGATTCAGCTAGCGGCAACAAAGATCGCCATTGGAAAAGAAGGAAACAAAATCAACTTCGCGATCTTCTCGCACCAAAGTCTAGCTATCCATTTCTTGGGCAATACGTTGAATCGTTGCATATATGTTAGATTCCGATCCCATAAAAAGATAGTTTTGCCATATATATACCCTAGCTACTTCTATTATAAAACACCTCCATTAATCTTATCTTCGGATAAGTGCTACCGAAAATGCTGTATTTTCCATAGCAGAAATGGAGATTTTTCTTGCCATGCAGAAACATTCCATTATTGTTCCCCTCAATCTCTAGGAAGATTGGAGATTTTTCTTGCCAGGCAGAAACATTCCATTATTATTCCCCTCAATCTCTAGGAAGATTTTCTTTTCCATGCAGAAACGCATTATGTATATATATAACTTCTTCTCTATAAATACCAGTTGCTAATACACTTTTTGTATACGTCTAGTGAGTGTTTTTGTTCATAATGAATCCCATCACAAACCAGAAGT
>AYJT01022768.1:0-23712 GCA_001278415.1 Ocimum tenuiflorum | reverse complement strand
GTAGAATGTGGGTTCAAAACCAATATTCCTACACGTTGCGTACATCAAAATGAAGGTAGAAAAATCTAGGATTTTGCAAAGATGGTTCAAATCATGGAATAAACATGATAATGTTCAAGGCAACAACAAGGCATGCTTTAATCATCAATAACACGTCAAGAATTCATGATTTTCAACAGATTTAGAGAGGAATGCTTGATTTGGAGAGAAAAGAGTTGGCTAGGGTTTACCTTAGTTGAAAGGAGGATTGTTATGATCTATTGGATAGTTGAATCTCCCACATTCGATTCCGTAGACAAGATTTCCCGAGCCCCAATTCTTCGAAAAATGACTAAGTGTTGATCGAGAAAAGAATCTGCAAGAGTTTGAGAGTATTTTGGAATTTTGAATGAATTTAATAATGGGAGGGGTCCCTTTATCTATAGGAGGAGGGGAGGAAGTCGAGACGAAACTGATGACATCATCATCCAATCTGCAAACCACGAAGTTTGGAATTCGGTCCGATCGGTTTTTGATTTTTTGTTCCGATTGAGTTAAAATTTTTCTATAATATTTTTGGAGTATGTTTTACTGAAACAACCAAGTTTTGAATGTTTATCGATGTTCGGAATTTCTGCACGTCGCCTTACTACATTTTCTGGTAAACCTCAAAATCACGATAACTTGAGTTCTACTCGCGCGATTGGGATTCCAAAATCACTTCCAAAATCTTTACTGAAATTCCTATCTAGTAAGCTATAGTCTAACATGGTTCAATTTAGAGAAAACATCAGTTAAGACAATCTATGCCTGAATTGAAGTCACACGCATACATATTAGTAATTTAAATTATGGGGTGTTACAGTTTGAGTCCGTTGTTGTATTATTTTTGACCGATAATAATATTGTTATGCTTTCTTCATGTTTCATTCGTGTTTTCCCTAATTGAAGGTTTTTGAGTAAAAATGGAGTTGATTGATTAATCCAGAGAAAAATGTCAAGTGTTGGTTAAGAATTTGAAAATTTCGGATCGCTGGAATTGAACCGCTGCCCGCCACTACTGCGAAGTCAACCCAACATCGGAGGAGAACGTCTCGGGTTGCCGAAACTGAACTAACAGTTGAGAGCTCGATGTCGTCGACTAGTTCCGCATGGAGTGCCTTGGGTCACCGGTTGAAGCCCGTCGGACGTCAATTTTACATCATCGAACTGAGCCATCAATCGACGGCTCGGTGCCATCAGTCTATGGTTCTATATTTTAATGGGCTTTTGGCCCAGTCACGAGGATTTGACCTATTTTCATCCCAAACCTATAAATAGGGGTTCTTTTAGCGGATTTTAGGGGGCTGATTCTACTTTTTACAATTTCATTTTAGATTAACTTTTAGACTACATTTTACATGCTTTCTAGATTAGATTGATCTGGCTTTCTGGA
The DNA here is from genome assembly GCA_001278415.1 of Ocimum tenuiflorum. Taxonomy (NCBI): domain Eukaryota; kingdom Viridiplantae; phylum Streptophyta; class Magnoliopsida; order Lamiales; family Lamiaceae; genus Ocimum; species Ocimum tenuiflorum. Next base: position 22,298 of record AYJT01022768.1, on the reverse strand, counting down.
TCGTGATAGACCTATCGTTGGATATTATTCGCTTTCATTTATATTCTTGTAAGTTTCTTTACTTTGCTAGAAACTTTATAGAGATTCTTGTTTTTAAATTCATGAGTAATTCCATGCTTTCATTCCTCACTTTCTCTTTTAGTGCTTTAACTGTTGTTTCAATTATGAGTAGCTAGATTGTTTGTGGAGTTCTAGGGTTTATGTTTTGAGCAAAGATTATAAATTGATGAATTGATGTCTTAACTTCCCACGAATCTTGAATGTTTAAAATCCTTTGTTCTTTCTTCCATTTATTTTGAATGAGTTTTTAATTAATGTTCTTTAATCAAAAGTTCAAGACATTAATAGATTTGGATTCTAAAAGGAGTAATTGAAGTAGATTAGGTTCGAAACAATTAATTGAAATTGATGTTAGATCTTTTAGGAGTTTCCATTTAATACTTACATTCAAAAGATGAAAAAAGGTTTTGAGAATCCACTCCATTCATTAACTCAAAAAGTGTGTTTTGTAATTTTGCAAATCGAATCATTCTCAATGTCGTTGATAATTGATTTCTCTTTGTGGATCCGTGATTTACATTTGCAACTCAATCCTAGAACCCCTTTGTTACCCCTTTGCTTTTTTAATATTCAATAGATTTTAATTTCCATTGCTGCCTAGTTAAAAATCCAATCTCTAGTTTGATCAACTAGACAATAGGGCCACCGATAACGAACTAGTGCTCAATGACGTTTTTTACACCTAGTCTCGGATGATCAATATTTTTATTATTACGACCAGTTTCTCCATTAGAAAAAATTTGTATCAATTTTTGGCACCGTTGCCGGGGACTAGTTTGATTTGTTTTTTACGTTAATTAAGTTGATGAACTATTGCTTTGGTTATTTATTTTTTTGCCTAGGTAGATATCTTTGTACGTGCTTTACTCGAGGAACCAGAACTAGTTGATTTTCAAACTTTAGAGAAGGTAGGGGCTTTAGAAGAAATTTCACTTTCATAGCATGGCAGATAATACTCTTAGACATGATAACCCAGAGCGAATTGATAATTAACAAATTGACAATGAGGGACCGAATCTACCAATAGTTTTGGACCCTAATCAAAATATTATGGGTATTCCAAATATCAATCTTGAGATTCTCCAACAACTGTTGAGAGATTCTGTCGAGTTACGTGCTTATCGTGAGCAGCAAGCTCACGCTGTACTAATGCAAGCCCAAGCTGCACAAGTGCAGGCTCAATTTCCTCATCCTCCTAACCATGTTGTCCTACCTGTTCATAATAATCTTCCAAAATTCAACATGTCCCGAATCGAGGTAACGTGCCTCACAGTCCTCAACCACCACTTTCTTAGTACCATCATCCTCCACAAAATCGTCATTAGCGCGCTTCTGCACCTGAGATTCCTCATCAGATGGTATTATATAACACCATTCCCACTAATCCTCAAACTCTAGAGCATATCTTTGCTCCTCGTCAAGAGGATCATAGACATGCCAATTTCCGTTATGGTGTTGATGCCAACAAGTTTTAGTTGAAAGACATTGTTGTATAACTTGTCCAAAATGAAGCTTTCCAGGGTTTACCTTCTAAGGACCCCAATGCCCATGTCGACCAATTTGCTTGAAATTGTATCTTCTTATAAACTGAAATGGGGTGCCTCATGATCAGATCAAACTTAAACTCTTCTTTTACTCTCTTAGGGACCAACCAAGGTCTTGGTACCATAGTTTGGACAAAAACAACATAGGGGACTTGGCAAGAACTTGAGGGAAAGTTCCTTCATAAATTCTTTCCTCCGACTGTTATCATTGCTAAGCAAGCAGAATTGACATCTTTCTCCCATCGTGCCGATGGGCAATTGCACAAAGCGTGGGATAGACATCATGAGATGTTGCAAAAATACCCTCACCACGGATTCACTAAAGCACAACAAGTGCACAAATTTTTCTTGGTTTGAGTCCTAAACTAAGGCTCTTGTCAATGCTTCGATCGGTGGTTCTCTCATGAAGAGAACTCCAGAAGATGCCCAACAAATCCTTGAATTCAAGGATATGGCTAGTGACTCCACAAGTTGGCCAATGCAATGTTCTCAAGCTATGACGGTTAATCAAGTTGCAACCATTGATGATCAAAATGTTCTGGCTACTCAAGTACCTCGTCTTCGAGATGAAATTGCTCGAGTGCAAAGGACGAGAGAGGTGCCTCAAATTCTTCCATTCAATAATGGAGATGGAACTAACTTATCTGGTTGATGTGAATTACATTCGTAATTATCAACAACCAATGGTTACGTACCTATAAGGGAATGTAGTGTATAATCCAAATGATTGGTTCAGTTATCCCAATTTATCGTATGCGAACCCGCATAACGCCCTATTGCCGCCTCCTGATTATAATGCATCCAATGAAATGATTGTGGAGTCAATGCCACAGTCAATTTGTAAGGGACAACAATGATCAAGGAAGAAGTGGGAACCCACCTTGTGGGAACTCACAACTACAAATCTTTCATAACGCTTTAAACACTTCTAATTTAAATAATGCAAGATTTGATAAGATGGAAAGGGAATTTTTTTCCTTAATGAAACACATGAAAATGATTGAGAATCAAATTGACCAAATTGCCCATGCGATGACCAGTCAACACAAAAAGGGGCAGTTCCCTAGCAATACTGAACCCAATCCTAAAAATCAAGTCAATGCAATTCTTTTGAGAGGTGGATCATCACATAATAATTTTGTTGTTTCTAATATTCCACCTGATCCAAATACTCCAGAGTTTTCTGATCACGCTCCTGGTACTAGAGGGGCAATTGTCGAGCTAATGACGTTAAAAAAGTGCGCTTATTGGGAGACAACCCAATTTTTAATTGCTTTCTTGTATACTTGTGTGTTTGTGATCTTTTAATAACTTGTTTTGTCTCCTCAAACTCATTCCCACTTCGTGTCGAATAAATTTTGGAGATGGGGGATGGAGTAGTTACTAAAGGATATTTGTGAACTATTTCATGTTGTTGAGTCACATTCGAATTTGTTTGATGAGAGTTTGAGATTGAAAGAGGCTTGAATTGACTTGATATTCGTGATGTTTTGATGAAAGATTGTTAATTCTTTTGTGAGTTTGGATTGATTATTGATGGATGTTGTTGATCTTTATTAAACTGAGCTCGTAGGAAGACATTTTGAAGCTTTCAGATTTTTGAGCCTTGCTGCATGTGATTTATGCAGCTTTTATTTTGAGTATGCCGAGATTTTTGACTTGTTGATATGATTTGCATTGGTTCTGTCTTGAGATGGTCTTGTAGATTTACTCTAGGAAATGATTTTGGGCATATTCTTTCATTGCCTTATCTAAACACTATCCTATAAAAGATTTCCTTTGCTAGCCCATTGAGATGAACATAGTGTTTCATTCTTATTATTTATTGTAAGAAAGAAGTTTGGGAGGGCAAGTTTGATTGGTACACAGTAGAAGAAATATAGTTGAACAAAGAAAGGGTTAAAGTTATTAATGTAAAAGTTATCCCCACATAAAAAAAATGATGAAATGGTTAAGGAATAAGAATAAAAGTGGGTGGAAAATAAGAGTTAAAGAGAGTAAAGTATAGGTGTGGATTGAGTTTTTGATCTTCACTGAGAATTGGAGAGTAGTATAGTGACTTAGCCAAAAACATCCTAACTCTCACTATACAGCCCCATTACGAAATTATAAAGATTTTTTGATCTTACGGTTGAAATTACTTTAGAACTGTGGAGAGAATAAATAAGAGGCAAACCTACATCATACTTGTTTTGATTTCGATGATGAATGTAAACACGGTCCTTTCTCTTCGAAGCTGTTGATTTTCAAGGCCACTTTCTCCAGTTAACGGGTCTCAATGAGAATCTATCTCGATACGATTATTAAACTATTGATTGATCAGATCTCAGCCTTGTGTATCATGGCGATGTTGAGCCTCCGCGCCATTTGTATGTTGGAACAGACCTTGTGCTAGGAGCTGATCACTCATCGACGATGCTGTTTTGGAACTTTCTCCAGTCGCCTGGAACACTGATCGGAGAGACTGAATTTCTTTTGCGTGCTCCTCCTGTATCTTGTGTATTTATGAGAGCAGTTCCTGGATTGTACTACACTCTCTAGCTTCCAGGTAGCAGGTGGTGGCATAAGCACATTCCGAAGAGCCTCTCTGGTAGTGGAATTACTGGGTCCAGCAGGGGTACTTGGATGATTTCCGGTGGACAATGGATTAATAGACATCACAGATGAGTTTAGGATGTCTGGAGAGAGAAGCGTATGGTTGGGTTTGTTTTTTGGAAGTAAAAGTGATTCCGATCAATGATTCAATGTGTAGAGTCCCACAATGGGCGTCAATTTGTTGAGGTTTGATTTTGATCGTTTGAATAATCGGGACTCTAAGCGGGAAAATAAATCGGACACCAAGACTTCCAGGAAGGTTTATAGTCCCCCGGAATGGACTTGCTAGTATTTTATAAAGTAATTGTGTGAAATTACAGAGCTTTTCGTTGGAGAAGGAGATCTGAGTGATAGAGTAAATATGGATGAATAGAATTGTGTGTGCATGGTGAGAGTGCACTATTCATACTGTTACATTGAGAGAATTTGAATAATTCCTATATATGGGGCCTATTTGCAAATACTCTAGGGTTTGATCTGCAAATATACAACTTGGGAAAGTTGGGGTCACGAGTTCTCCCTTATGCTGAGTCAACAGAAGGATCATTCTGGATCCTTCCGACACATGGTTGCACATGCATGGAATCTCGAGGTAGGTGCTAGAGAGGTTCTGAGCTTTTCTGTTCGAGCTGGACTCGAGCCCTGAGGGTTGCACGTGCTCGTGCTACATTCATCAAGGTAGGGTGCTCGTGATACATTCATCAAGAGGGTTGCTTCGAGCATGTGAGAGGCTTCGAGAGTTCTGCCGATTGGCTGGGGTTCGAGGCAAAGTCCTCGAAGCTGGTATCCTGGCCTTGTGATCAACGATTGAGATTGAATGAATATTTTGGCCTTCAACAATCTTTTATTTTTTTATCTAGTACTACCTGTCCCAAATGAGAACTGTTATTGCCTGGCTTCGTACCCTGATATCCAGCTTTTTACCGTAGTCCCTCCTTATCCCTGTGATACACGTATTTTCTAATAGGATTACAGGTCGCAATAATAAAATATCAATCCTTAGGGACTTGGTGTAAAGAAACGTCGTCAAGCACTAATTCGTATCATTATCACTATTGTTTAATCGCATACAAAGGGGATGGGGTTGTTTTGGATTTTTCAGTGATAAAATTCAAAGAAAGATAGACTTCAACTAAGCAATAATCAATACAAAATGAACAATTATAACGTGAGGAGGTTCTAGGATCTTGTCATAAACACAAATCACGAACTAAAAGGGGTTTCAATCACCAACAAAATCAAAAATGATTTCATTTACATAAATACCAAACAAACTTTATGATTCAAAAAACGGATTAGATTCTTAAAAACCCTCTTTCACCTTTATAGTGTAAGTAGTAACTAAAAACTCCAAAGGGAATAAACACCAAAACCAATTAATTATTTCAAACCTAATCTACTTCAATTAACCCTTTCAAAATTCGAATCCATTAATGACTTAAAGTTTTGATTTGAGGAACATTAATTAACAATTCATTTAAAACAATTTATGATTGAATCAATGGAAGAAAGAATAAAGGATTTGAAATATTCGAGATACGATGGCAATTAATTCAATTCATCGATCCATACTTATTCTTTATGATCATTAACCCTAAAACCCCACAAACAACTTAGGTACTCATGGCAAAAATGAACATAAACGAAAGAAAGAGAAGGAAATGAAGAAAAACATAGAACTCATAGATGAACACAAATAAAGATGGAACTAAAACTCAAGATTCAAAGCTACAATGTTTCTAAGAAAGTAACTAAATTAACTTACAAAAAAATCTAAGCGTAAGCGATAAATTCGAACAATCTGAACGTCACAATCCAAAAAACAATAGAAATCTAAACTAGAGAATGTTTTGAAGTAAAAGTGCACATTTATCTATTTGTAGTTTTGGGATGAAACTAAGTCGAAACCCGTAGCTGGGCCGAGAAGCCCATGAAAAACTGAACCCTTCGATCAACTGCAAAGAATCGTCGATTGACGACTCAGCTTCAACTTTAGCTATCAACGCATGATGGTAGGATCCCATCGACGCAAGAGTTTTCTTCTTGGATTTGGTCGACTTTTCTGAAGCGTCGATCGACAGGTTCTACAGTTGATCCGAGAGATTTTCTTCTTGGGTGGAGATGGGTCGATGCTCGGTGCAGACGAGCGATGGCTCGGTAGCATCAACTCAAGAGTTCTTGGGGTGGAGATGGATTGATGCTTCGATGCAGACGAGCGACTCCTCGGTCTAATCAACTCATTCATTTTTCTTCCTTACCTAAATTTTCCCATTTCCACCTAGATTTTCCTAAACCACTCCATTTTCCACCAAAAAATCTATAAAACAGTAAAACCCACACCCGAAACCCAAAACTAACACAATTGCGTGATAACCGGTTGAAAATGACACAATAACGAACATCAATGATGATAAAACAACACAAAAACGCATGCAAAAATACCAATTATCATCCCCCAAACTGGAAAATTTTTGTCGTCCTCAATCAAAGAACAACAAATCTAAATGATCCAACCGTCATCATAATGCTCTAAATCTAAACCGTTAATTTGAAATGAAATTCAACACTGAACATCAAATAATCCATCTTACTAATATAATTGAGCTCATCTGGAATCTGCCTTACAAGAGAAATTTAGAGGTTCACACACCACACTCAATAAAGAGAAAGAACCGTGTTCACGCTCTTCATTGAGAATTGCAATAAGTGGGATGTAGATTTGCCTCTTATGTAGACTCCATAGTTTAAAAAGAATAGATTAAAATCTAAGATCGATTAGGTCTTTACAAGGTCGTAATGTGGTCATCTAGTGGTTGGTAAGATGTTTTTGGCTAAGTGACTCATACCCACTCCCTAATTTTCAACAAATATCACACATCACTTCACTTATTTACTCTTGTTACCCCCACGCAATATGTTTCTTCTCAAGGAAAAGCTATGAGAGCACACTATTCAATTTCTCTCGACTAACAAACGTAGGTGTTTTTTTTATGGGGGTAACTTATAGATTTTCAACCACCTACTACCTTTTGTCCTCCCAATACTAACTCGCAGTTCTCAAAACAAGAAGAAACAACAACTATGGCTAAAAAGGGGCTAACAAAGGTGAATTTTTAAAGCACAGTGTTTGGATAAGGCTAAGAAAGAACATACCTAATGTCACTTCCTAGAGCAAATCTATGTAACCATCTCAAGATAGAACCAAGGCAAATCATGTCATACGCATGACAAACTCGGCAAACTCATAAAACAAAAAGCTGCATAAATCATCTTCAACAAGGCTCAAAATCTCACAGCTTCAAAATTGTTATCCCTATGAGCTCAACTAACAAAGTTCAACAGATATCATCAACATTTAACTCAAATTCACCCCAACTCAACCATCTTCATCAGATCATCATAAATAAAAATTAAACCATCCAACTTATCATAAATAAGTCTTAAACATCATGCAAGTTTGAACTAACACAAACCCATACATGACAAAATTATATACAACTTAGACTCAACATGCACATTTTAAATAAAAATTGACTAGACTCAAAGACGAGACTCATCCCAATTTCCTTGCACATCCCCCCAACTTATTCAATGGAAGTTGAAATAAGTTTGAAAGAAAAGGGAATCGGGATGGTACCTCAATCATATGGATGAAAAATGTTGAAATCGTCAAACCATCCAGGGGGTAGGGTGCTGAGATCCACTTCTTCTCCTCCCAACTCTTCTGGCAGCAGATGATTGTGAGAGAAAGACGACCCTCCTTGTGAAGAGGACTCAATGTGATTCATAAAGTTATTCGTTCTCTGCATAAACTTCGCTTCCACCTTCCATACTAATTTCTGCGAGGCGCTATGCGTTTCTTGAATTTGTAGTTCATCTTCGACATACTTTGAAAAGTACTCTTATTGGTTGAAGAATTGATCATCTCTAACACGCATGTCCTCCATGGCTTTTGTGAGGCTCTCCAATTGTGTCCCATGCTGCATCAGCATCTCACCATGCCGCATCAGTTGGTGCCCATGCTCTAACTGTTTGGTCCTCAAGTCCCCCAAATTTGTTTTGACATAGCCGAGCTACTAAAGATTCCTCTGTTCATCAAATCCATCATATGAGTGGCCCATGTTGGAAGTGTGCCCTCGTTTCTCAGCTGTCGGCTATACAAATTCCAATCACCAGTGATATTAGTCTCTGGTTGGTGTCTGTCCTTGGAACTTCTTCCTCGTGCTCTTGGCGATGGGACAACTCACCTCCATCATGATATGCTGGCTAGAATCGAGGTGGTGAAGGAGGGGTAATGTATGTGCTGTCCTCTGGGCAGTGGTTCCCGTCAAGATCTCATCATTATTATCATTCGCATTCTCCTCCTTTAGGTCCTAAGGCCACGGTTACAACAACCAAACTAGATCCTGAGTTCACCTCACACTCGACATCTTCTACAGATGTGCATCCGTATGCATCCATAAATTACCCCGAGACGATAGCCCCTCAATATGTGTAAGCTTCATATCAGGTAATGGAAAGAGATCCCCATTGGAAAGTTCGAGCAAGATTCTCTTGGAGTCACATGTTTTTTGCACTTGAACCATACGGACCGTCACCAAGTGCGCTAGATCCAAATCCTTCTTGAGCTTCACCTGGTCTGATTTGGGCAACCAAATCTTCAACCTTTTTGCATGGGAGTCAACAGCGCTCCCCCCAACAGTCAGCAAACTTCATCTCAGGTTGTCTCTTCCAGTTGTCCATCAAAAATGCTCCAATACTGAGATGCCTCCCTGCTAACATAGAATACAGCATGTCCGCCTCATATGGTCCTACCTTGCTACTTTCATGGTGGCTCAAAATGGAGCAAGCAAAAAACTTGAGTATATATCTGAGAACTAGATTATCCACTGAGGAGGCCTTGACATTAGACATGTCAAACTTTCAGGTCGAAGAAGTATCTGCATTAATCTTCTTAACGAACTCATATCTTTTATATCCTCGTCCAAACTTGCATCATCCACCTCAAGGACATCGAAAAATGTCATCCAACTGCTCCCGGGTCCATTTGTATTCTTTGTTATTCATTCTGAATGTCATGCCCATGGGAATTGTTAGACGGTTGCTTTCATGCACTTCCACAGAGGCATAGAACTCCTTAGTGATACTTTTGTAAGTATACCAACTCTTCTTGGCCATATATCCCCAACCTACATTTTTGAACATTTTCCTCACATCCGCTGTAATCCCCAACTTGTCCATGGTTTCATCATGAAGGAATTGGGTTGCCCTAGTCCCATGCATCTCCTTTATCCTTTGGTTGAATTCATCGTGATCAAACTCACGGTTGTCCATTTGTTTTCTCAATAAATGCCTACAAAACTAAAAATGCAAGGGTCACTTAACAAGTCCAGAATTTTCATGCAAGTTCATCCCCCATGTCAAAAATCATCAAATTCACACTAACAATCCCCCAAAATATATATATCACATCTCAAGAAAAATGAAGCATAATCTGAAGGAAAAGTAGCAAAACCAAGGGATTCATAACAATCCACATAAATCCATCATGCCCAACCATTAAGAACTCAAAAGCACAAGAATATGTCATAATGCACATTAAGTCCAACAAAATCCCCAAACTTTCGCTTATGAACCCTAGTTTTCAAGAAAAATTTGCCCGAATCCACAATCCATGTTCAATTGCCCAAAATTGAAGTACCCATCAACTAAATGAAGCACAAAGCTTATCAAGAAGGGTAAATAACCATGTTTGTATGGACAAAAATGAACAATAGTCGACCCAAAAACAAATTCCCCATTTTTGCATAATTTGAAATTTTCATGGAAAAATCCACTCAAATCTTGTAAATCAAGTGTATAAACCATAAATGAGGGATTGGAAATGAACCTTGGGTCCTTAGGAGGGAGAAACCTGAGTTGGAAATGAGTGGGTGGAAGTAAGATTTGAAATTTTAATGAGACACACGACTGAATGCGCATGGGCTACGTGTATTTATATAAGGTTTTTTCTGAAGCATAGAGCGATGACCCGGGGCATCGATCGAAGGCTCGGTATTTACCAAGATTTCTTGATAAATGCATGAAATCTTCTGCACCATGAACCAAGGCATCTCGGTACCCGACGCTCGACGGTACCGAGAAGTCGACCCGAGACATTTTTTTATTTTTTTAGTTTTATATATACACCACACACACCAATTGAAAATTATAATACAACAACCTTTAATAAAACACTCTACCCCCCTCTCTTAAACTTATTCAACACAATGGGGAAATGAGTTTGAGGAGACAAAACGAGTTATTAAAGGAGCACACGCAAGCACACAAGAACGCGTTAAAAATGAAAGAGGGTTGCTTCCCAACAAGGGCATCTTTTTGACATTGTTTTGCTCGATGATACCTCACGGGCTCCTCAAGGTGCCAGAGTGTAGACGGAGAACGTCTTCACCACCTCTTGATTGTAATACCATTTAATTCTCTGCCCATTTTTCCGGAATGTGTTTCCATCACTTCCAACTAGATCTATTGTACAGTTGTAATAGGTTTTAGCAACCTCGAACGGTCTAGACCACCTTGAGTGCAATTTCCTTGGAAACAACTTCTAATGCGAGTTAAAAATTAACACTCTATCCGCTGGATAGAACTCACGCTTTCGAATATAGATGTCATAAAATTTCTTGGCCCTCTCCTTATAGATTTTGGAACTCTCATAAGCTTCTTTTTGAAGCACATCAAGTTCGTTCAAAGTAAGAGTTCGCTCATTTCGATCGGCAATGAAATCAAAATTGAGCTTTTTCACAGCCCAATGTGCCTTATGCTCGATTTCGACTGAAAGATGATAAGATTTGCCAAAAATGAGTTGATAAGGAGGCATTCTACTCAGCATTTTGTACACCATTCGGTAGGCCCATAATGCTTCATCAAGCTTGTTGGCCCACTCTTTTGTTGACTCGATATTTTTCTCTAGAATTAGCTTGATTTGTTGATCAGCTAACTCTGTCTGCCTATTTCATAGAGGATGGTAGGTAGTTGTTACGCGGTGTTTTACACCATACCAATATAGAAGGGAAGAAAGAAGTTTGTTGTTGAAATGTGATCACCATCACTAAGTAGAGCCCTTGGGACCCCATAACGAGAAAAAAATGTTCCTTCACAGAACTTAAGAACGACTTGGCATCATTAGTAGTGGTGGGGATAACCTCAACCCACCTAGAGACATAATTGATTGCCTAAAGGATCTACTAGTGAAAAAGGACCCATGAAATCGATCCCCCCTCACATCCAAGAGCTCGACCTTGATTACCGAGTTTCGAGGCATTTCATCTCTTTTAGAGATGTTGTCTACTCTTTGACATCGGTCGTACTATTGAACAAAAATGCGACAGTCATGGTAAATCGAAGGCCAGTATAAACCACTCGTCAGCACTTTAATAGCAATGCTGTTAACTGCAAAGCGGCCCCCACTAGGAGATGTATGGCACTCAGCCATGATATCGTTCCACTCAGACTATGGAACACATCTCCAGATGATACCATCAGCACAAAGGCGGAAGAGGAAAGGATATTTCCATTAGAAGAAGTTCACATCCCAATGAAACTTATTCTTTTGGTAAGAAAAAAGGTATGGAGGATAAATGTCTAACACCAAAAAGTTGGCATAATCGGCGTACCACAGGGCAAGATCCTGAAGATTCAACACTTGCTCATTAGGAAAAGAGTCATTGATGGCGACTCTGGAGTCATCAAGATCCTAATACACTACTGTAAGCATTTCTTTCTCGGTAGTAGTATAGTTTGATTGAGCAAAATTGAGGACTTTTCTCGCGCAGTGAATCACATGGAAGAGTTTGTCCCGGACTTACCCTATCAACCTCAAGACCGTGTGCTGAAACTTTATGTCCTAGCACGATCCCTTCGTGGACCATGAAATGAGAATTTTCCCAATTGAGACTCAAGTTAGTGCCACACAATGTTGGAACACAGTCTTAAGGTTAGCAAGGCATATATCGAAAGATGCACCAAAGATCGAGAAGTCATCCATGAAAACCTCCATGATGTCATTAGTAAGGCTACAAAAAACAGACTTCATGCAATGTTGAAACGCTGCCGGAGCATTGGAAAGCCCAAAAGGCATGAGAAGGTAGGCAAAGATGCCAAAAAGGCAGGTGAAAGAAGTTTTGTGTTGGTCCTCAGAGCAACCATGATTTTGTTGTAACCAGAATAACCATCCAAGAAATAGTAGAATGGATAACCTGTAAATCTATCCAACATTTGATCAATGAAATGGAGGGGAAAGTGATCCTTGCAGGTTGTTGCTTTAAGGGCTCTGTAATTGATACAAAACAGCCATTGAGTGACCAGTCTCGTTACAATCAGAGTCACCTTTAACGATAGTGTATGCTTCCTTTTTAGCAACAACTTGAGTGGGGCTCACCCACTAACTACCAGAAATGGTATAGATGATGCCATGATCAAGTTGTTTGATAACTTCTTTCTTAACCACCTCTTTGCATCGTGGGGTTAACACATGTCTGTGGTTGTACTTTGGACTTAGCCCTCTCGTCGAGTATAATCTTGTGCATGACAAGAGACTGGCTAATTGCTTTGATATCCGCTATGGTCCAACCAATTGTAGATTTGTGCTCATGTAAGACAGACAGAAGTTTTTCGAGCTCATCGGCGGAAAGAGTGAAAGAGACAATGACATCATAGGTCTCATCAGGACCAAGGAAAGCATACTGCAGATGAGCAGGAAGAGGCGTAAGTTCAAGCTTTGGAGCTTCATATTTTTCCTCATCCCTTTTCTTTTGAGATAACTCTTTCTCCTCAGGAGTTTGCAAAGCCAAGAATTTGCAATGTTTAGTTTAATTCACCTCCTTAAACGAATCTAGTTGATGAACTAGATCGTCTAACTCATTACATACATGATCAAGCAGTTCTCCAGATTGGAGTGAGTTATGGAGGCAAGTCTCAATGTTGGCTTGCTCAGAAGAATAAAAAATTGAGTAGATAGGAAGAGAAATGAAAGACCCGATGCGATGGCATTCTTCTTCATAAGAAATCGACTAATGTTGTTGCATGGCCTTGAACATGGAAATAGTAATTTTCTCATCATTGACATGAAGAGCGAGTTCACCCTTCCTCACATCAATCAAGGCACCCCTTAGTGGCCAGGAAAGGCCAGCCCAAGGTCAGAGGAATATTCTTTTCCTCCTCCATATCTAGAACCACAAAGTTAGTCGGGAAGATAAAGTCATTGACCTTAATCAACACGTCCTCGACTATACCCTTTGGTTGAGATATGGAAAGATCTGCCATCTGAAGAGCGATTGTAGTAGGTTTATGTAACCTATCCACAATCTTTTGAAGATTGAGAGCGGTATCAGATTTATACTCGCTGCAGAATCACAGAGAACTTGGTCAAAGGTATGACCACCAATGACACAGACAATGGTAAAATTCCCAGGATCTCTCATTTTGATGGGTAGCTGTCTCTGTATCACGACACTACAATCCTCAAAGAGGTTGACAATTTCGCGGCTAGCAAATCTCCTTTTCTGAGAGATAATTTCTTTTAAGAATAGACAGTCATGTCTTGTAGTGCTTCAACAAGAGGAATATTGATGTTGACCTTCTTATGTGCTCAAGAAACTAGGAAAATTTTTCACCCAACTTCTTCTTAGCTAATCACTGCAGGAAAGGTAGAACAGGTTTATAAGTGGCAGGTGGGACGTAACCCTCCTCCACGTCTTTTTGGGGGACATTGACAGGATTAGCCTTTTTAGGGGCTTCACCGCTTTTCTTAGCCGGTTCCTTGCCCTTCGTTGAAGAAGCAGGAGAAATAAGAAGTGGTTTCTCATGAGCATGATTACAAGGACGATGCAGATTATGATCAGAAAGAAGATTAGAAGCAGCCGAATTTGAAGGAGGATTGTAAGGAGCTCCACTTCTCAGAGTAATTGCATTCACTTGAGTTTTTGGATTAGGTTCAGTGTTGCTCCGGAGTTGGCCCGGCTTGTGTTGACTAGTCATCGCATTAGCAATTTGGCCGATTTGATTCTCAATCATTTTCATTTGTTTCATGAGGGCACTGACATCCCCTTCCATTTTATTAAATCTTGCATTACTTGCATTATTAGCATTAGAAAAATGCTAAGAGTATTCTGTTGGTTATAGTTCTGCTAATTTTGAAAATTTTGGAACTATGGGTTTCCACGAGGTGGATTCCCATTTCTTCCTTGATTATTATCCCTTCTGAATTGATTTTGCAGCCTGCGGTCCACAATCATTCCATTTTCAACATTGATATCAGGAGGAGGCATGAGGACATTATACGGGTTCGCATAAGAAAAATTCGGATAGCTGAACCTATCATTGGGATTATATACCACATTTCCTTGCGGGTAAGTAATCCTGGGTTACATCCACCGAGTAGTTTTGTTCAAGATCCACGATGTGAGGTGCATTATTAAATGGAAGGATTTGAGAAACAGGCACCTTACGTACCCTCTCGTATTGAGCAATATCGTCATGAAGATGGGCTACTTCGGTAGCCAAAGATTGATCATCAATGGCAGCTGCCTGTCAAATCATTACAGCTTGAGAACGTTGTGCTGACCAACTAGCTGAGTCACTAACCATATCCTCAAGGATTTTTCTTGCATCTTCCAGAGTTCTCTTCATAAGAGAACCTCCAAACAGGGCATTAACAAGAGCCTTGGTCTCAGGGTTCAAACCACGGTAGAATTGGCACACTTGTTGTACCTCAAAGAACCCATAACGAAGACATTTTCTTAGTATCTCATGATGCCAGTCCCAAGCTTCGTGTAGCTGCTCATCGACACGCTGCATGAAAGTGGCAATTTTAGCTTGTTTATTAATAACAACATATGGAGGGAAATATTTAAGAAGAAACTTAGCCTCAAGTTCTTGCCAAGTGCCTATGTTGCTCTTGTCCAAACTACGATACCAAGATCTCGCCCTATCCCTAAGAGAATAAGGGAAAATTTTGAGTTCAATTTGATCATGAGGTACACTGTTCAGTTTGTAAGAAGATACAATTTTGAGAAATTGATCTATGTGAGCATTGGGGTCCTTAGACGGTAAATCGTGAAAAGCGTCGTTTTAGACCAATTGAACAACTATGCCTTTCAACTCGAAGTTGTTGGCATCAATACCATAACGGAAAGTTGCATGTTTATTGTAACTCCCCGCATTTTTCCGGCCAACTCCGGCCATGAAATATTTTGCAGATCCGTATTATGGATCTTATTGATAATATAATCATTATGCCGATAATCATATGTTATATTTTGAAGTGGGAATCTCCCATTTAAATTATAGTTTGATTATCTGAAATCGCTCGACGCAATGTATTGCATGAAGGAAAGGAATATTAATTAATTAGAGTATTTCATGACTTCATTACATGTAAGTAAGTAGATGTAATTTTTGACCTATCGGAATGATGGTGATAACATGCGTGGTTAGAATACCAGGGATTTATTGATATGTGAGGAGGAATCGAGAATGAGATAAGAGATTCTGAAAACATGATGTATTCCGTGTTGTATCCAGAATGAGAATACAGTGCGAGTTTTATCTGATAAAGTAAAGATAAATTGATGTGATGGGTTGACAAGCCAATGTCCCCCTAAATTAAGGAAAACGTAGTACTAGAAATAAATGCATCACAATTTCCCAAGCCTCTAATTAATGCATTTCTAATCCTCTCTTCTACAAACACGCACATGTGAATATATATTATTTGTCCCCCAAGTTCATGAAAATAGCCATCTATACGCACACAATACACACACTCGACCGACATACAAAGGCACATTTGAATATATATATATACATATCCACATATATCCCATCAACCTTCTTCCTATACTATGTACATGCATATGATGACATTTATATACTAATACCCATAACCCCAAACCATGCAAGTATGTGGAAAGTATTATACTTGTATAATATCTCTCTACACACAGTTCACCCAAAACACACGCTCTACACCTATAAATAGAGGTGTTTGGCCCTCATTTCTCACCACTCCAAATCAATGCCAACCTCTTGCCTTTTTTCATTCTAGAGTGAGAAATTGAGGAAGACAGAGAGAGAGAGAAAGAGATCGAGAGAGAGAAAAAAACATAGAAAGAGAAAGAGATAGAGAATCCATTGCAAGCTGAAGGAAGAAAGCTCTAGAGGATATCTTGGAAAGGTGTGGATGGAAGAACCAAGCCTATCCACCACTTCTAAAGGCATAAGGTAGAAACCTTAATCCTTTGTAGGAGGGAAACTCATGTTGAACATGAAGCATCCTAAGTATGTTTTGATTTGAGACCTAGTAGAAGATGATGATATATCTATGATGTAGATAGATATTTGAAGCATGAGAAGCTTTATATGAGATAAATATCATAAGAAATGTTATTAATTGATAGATAGAGTATGAGATGATGAGAGGAGCATGAGATAGGTTATTGAAAGTGATGAAAGCATGTTATTATTGTTTTAAGAACATGATAGTGATTTATGAACGTATCATGTTTTTTACTCGATTAGATATGTAGAATTTTGCTAGAAATCGAGTTATAAACCGTATGTGGAATGCTGGATATCGTGAGGGAAGAATCGGGTTGAAAATAGATCGAAGAGGGAAAAATGGGATGAAGAAAAAGGTCTCGGGTCGACAGGAGGGACCCGTCAACCGTCGCCCTGGAACTGTCGGCCAGGCCACGTCGTGGAAGGACTCGGGTTGACGGGAGGGACCCATCAACCGACAGCTTTGAGCCACCTAGACCGAGGGTCCCAATTCTTATTTTCAAATGCCGAACCCCCCTCATTCAACCCGATGTCCTCATTTCTGATCCATAAACACCTCTAAACGTTAGATAGATAATTAACTATGCATCAAATTACCAACGAGTAAGAATTGAACAATAGATGAATGTTACGAGAATTAGATAAAATAAAAGTATGCATTTATATCTAGCTCAAGAACCTAGAATGAGAATACTCATAACGATATTTTCAAATCAAGCTCATGGAGATTACGCGAAGCACGAGCCAGAATATCCTGAAACTCTAAACTAGCTTAGAAGCAAGGTGGGCTTTCTTATACTAAATCTAAAGCTATAAATTTTTTCTCGTTTCGAAAACGAAATGCTTGATTGAAAATGAATGAGATGCCTGAGTGACTTGCATGAGTATCAGTCCTCTCGCTGGTAGTATAATACTAGGAGAGTTGTGATATTGATGATATGACATTAATTGATGATGGTGGTTAATGATGATCAATGGTGACCAATGATGATATGATATATTGTGTTGGTTGATCACACTAGCCTAAGGCTTACCGTGATTGCCGCACAACGATTAGTGTAGGAGACCTATCCCTAGTCGAGTTATGAATGCTTGAATGATTAAATGACAAATAGCATGGTTGAAATGCGCGCAAATGATAAAAATAGTTTTTGCGGTCATGAGCAGTTATTTCGAAATCAAACCCTCATGATCTGCTTGATTGAACAAGCTTTCCATTCACATTTTTATTTATGTATGATTTTGGCACTTTGTCCACTGAGTGCATTCGTGTACTCAGCCCAGCATATCTTTCTAGATGTGCAGGTTGAGGAGCACCAAGGTTGGAGACGGTTTTGAGCATATTAATTTTGTTGGGTCATATGAGCGTCGACTTATACATCGTCATATGTATAGACTCATCCTTAAACTTTCCGCTGCATCGCTATTTTGATGAAACTTATGAATTAGTTTGTAATTGATCTTGATGATACTCTCAAAACCTCAAATACTCTATCTCTTTTGATTATGAACTTGAATGATAATGTCCTTAATTCATTCCTAAATACCTCTTCTGATATATTGTTATATTATTATTGTTGCTTAGATTATGTTCTTCCCTTATATCAAGTTATCACTCAATGAGATCGCATCGCCGATTATTGCTTTCACAAGGGTAAAAATCGGGGCATGACAGAGTGGTATCAGAGCCAGGTGTCCACTCTACACCCAAATAATTCATTTTGTCCAAAACTAGCTTAGTTCACTAGCTTCTTTGAACCAAGTCCCTAAATCCTAAATTTCATTAAGATCAAGCTAACGTAGAACCGCTTGTCTTATCTGATAATTTGAAATTGAAAATTTTTGGAGTTGAGTTTAGAGATTTGTTGAAAAACATGAAATTTAAAATGATAAGGTCCTCAATGCTCAAACGCCCCAACTTGCTGCCACAACCAGGAAAAGTTAGTTCAAGGTCGACTTAATATCATGTTTTGAAAAGTTGAGAATTCTTGGTCATTGATGTGCACTGCGTAACACTTTCAAGCCGTGGGGATGCCCACATGAGCTTGTTGAGAGTGGGAGCATGCATTGGTACTGCATAGCACGTCCGAGCCGTGGGGATGCCGTGTGAGCTTATTGAGAATATGAGCAGAATTTTTTGGTGAATATGTGAAAAATTTGATGAGGCTATATAAGTTTGAGAAAAATGAGTTGGCCTAAATTGTTAAAATGTGAAAGTGATTTTGAGTAAGGTATTGATTTTTCTAAAACATTTGACTACTGTCATACATACATTTTCATTCGAAGTTGATGATGAGATTGAAGTATGCACGAACGTACTTTGAGTACTTGTTTTGTTTACATGTGATTGAAATGATGAATATGCTCGCATGTTTTATGATGAAATAATGAATATGCTCGCATGTACTTGAGATGTTTACATGCGTTGAAATGATGAACATAGACGTCAGGGAACATAATCCCAATGAATTACTAAAATACCTTTGAACGAGAACTAATAAGAAGTTCATAATTTGAAAATTATACGAAATAGAACTTTATGACGTTGAGATGTAAACTTTTAGTCGAACCTTAACGATACAAGAATGAGATTTTCGATGATAGACACTAGGATGGATGTTGCTGGTATGAACCCGAGGATACAATTTTATGCAAGGCTAAACGTGACCGCACATTGGAGGGCTATACAAAATTGGAACTTAATGAATACGTGACGATGTACGATCAAGGAAGGATGCACAAAAGATTGCCATAGTTTCAAGAATTTATCTAACCTTGGAGTTACATTTTGTATGAAATATATGATAGTGCGTATAGAAATTCTTGTGGTATAAATATACATAAATATTTTGATATGGGAATTACGAGATTATGAGTTATGAGTTATTATACTAGCTGTTGTTGCCCCGATCTTGCCCTATTATCTAGTGATTACCCATAGCATTACCTCCAAGAGATAATGACCTTATCATGAATGGCATAGAAGACATTCACTGCAAGGAAGAGACTACCACTGACACTACTAAAGAACAACGTATCAGGACCTACAGGCCAGTGATACGTAGGGTACGACATGGCTTAGTTTAAGAGCCGATATTTTCTCTATTGAATGAAGGTTTTTGCTTTTGGGGTATCTGCAGCTGGGGGAGTGATTCGGCTGATTGGACTATTGCCACCAATTTGGCAAGGATGGGCTGGGGAGATAGTGATCAGCTAGTTGTTTCAGGCACCTGGTGTGCCAGATCTGACAGGAGACGTGGCAGGTTTTACTATGCATTTGATGAATGCATATGAGGCATCCACCATATGGACCTTACCTGCCAACGCTAGATTATGATACCTCGTTGGAAGCAATAGTTGAAGTTTTAAATGAGATAGATGATATTGTAGCCCTTGTGGCACCACCAACCCAAATTCCTCCGCTACCTCATGATGACGAGGCAGGGCCCTCGAGACTACCTTGGGAGACACTCCTCCTCAACTTACATGGGGTCATGATGAATACGAGGCATAGTCAGCCTTACATATGTATAGATCCATGTCTACACCCATTAAGCTCTCCAACACAAAAAAGGAGCCTCATAGGAATCAGCAGCAAACCAACTATAAGATCTGGGTTAAAATCGACTACGACAATGAGGATATCATTGTGGAAGTTAAGTCAGAGCCTGTGGAGGTTGGGAACGAGTGGGAAATTGAGGCATCAATGAATATCTGGGGTGATGAGGAGGCATATGCAATGCCTGAGCCCGAACTATCCCTGATAGTGGCCGAGCCATTGAGGCTGTTTCCTCATAGGCCTGGCAGTATAGAGAGTTCGATGATGAGGACCCAGATGATGTCGATGATGAGGACCTATAAGAGGTCGAGGATGAGGATCCCAATGGAGAAGTAGATGAGGTAGTTGATAAGGAGCCCCATTGGGAGCATAATTAGGATTTGGACCACGGAAGTGGTAAGGACTTTGATAGCGATCAAAGGACTATTACCATGGACATTGACACCTTTCTAGGTGAAGGTGACTGATTGCGCTTTTGAAGTTGTTAACTTAGATAGTCGAGCTAATGTAGTTGATGTAATAGTATGTTTTGGCGGTAGCATAAGCCAAATATGGGTAGCTCTTGAGCCTTTTAAGGCATGCTGTATGACTTTGATTATATATATGAAATTATGTTATGGGAATTATGTCCCTTGCTATGAGGATAGTTATGAGATTTTGTCTATTATGGATGATGCTAACAAATAGAAATTTTCCTAGAATGCCATTGAGGCGTAATCGTTCTGACCACAATCAGAATGAGAATGAAGAAATAAATGATCCACCTCCTGAAGAGGAAGTAAGACCTGAACCACCCCCTGAAGAGAAAGATGAGACATAACCTACCCACTTATGATGGGACTGGAGACCCAACAAAGGTTAAGGCATGGGTTTAGATCCATAGAAAAGATTTTCAAATTCCTAGAATGCACCGATCAAGAAAAGATTGTATGTCTTTCCTACCAGCTGAATAACTCAGCAGATTATTGGTGGGAATCAATTCAAAAGAAACTGACTCCTGAACAATTGGAGCAGTTTACGTGAAAAAGTTCAACAAAGAACTGTATGCTAAGTTTGTGCCACTAAATTACCGCCTCAACAAGGAATCTGAATTCTGTAATCTTCGAGAAGGAAAGTCTTCAATAATAGAGTACGATAGACTCTTTTGTGACTTATCGCATTATGCACCTGAACAAGTAGAGACAGATGAGAAGAAAGCAAGAAGATTCTGTGTAGGGTTGCGATTAGAAATTAGAATTACTTTGGCAAGTCATGGCGATTTGACCCACAAATATGTGTTGAACAAAGCTTTAGGTATTGAGGCAGCCTTGCCTGAGGATAAAGGACCCGTACGGCCATCTGGGCAGTCTAGTCAGGGTCAAAAAAGAAAGTGGGAGAATAATTTGAGGAGACAGAATTGGAATCGTTCCAATCAGCCAAGGCAATGACAAACATCCCAACCTCATCAACAGAGACTCTTACTATCCCCTGCTATGGAAAATGCAAATGTTGGGAGACAGAGAAACTTCCAACTGGCCAGAATGATGCAAGGAGAACAAAACAATAGAAACTGTGGGAGATGTGGTCGTGGACATCAGGGTGAGTGCCTGCTCATAACAATAATTATTTCAATTGTGGTCGAGAGGGACATTTCGCCTCTCAATATGGGTCAAGGAATCAAGAAATTGTCCAAGGACGCTAAGGCTCGAATAACCAATTAAGGGCTATTCAAGCTCAACCACAATATCAAGGAAGGAATAACCCGCGACAACAACCACAACCACACAGCCATACCGCCAGCTGCAATGCCAGTAAGCTAGGGCGTACACAATTAGTCAAGCGTAACAAGATGAAGGAAACTTGGCTGGTACGGGCACAATCTCAGGAATACCTATTATTGTTTTGTTTGACACAAGTGCATCACATTTATTCATCTAGGTTTGAGGCCTGTTAAGTCAAAAATAAAACTTAAATGTGACTACTCCATCAGGAGAAGTGATGACCACTACACATAATTTCTCGAACTTAGAATTGGAACTAGGTTCACTAATAATCGGTCTTTTTGCATGTGTTTTGATTGAGTCTAGTCATTGTTTGAGTCTTTATTTGTATTGTTTTCGACCGATTATCAATGTTTTGTGTTCGTCTTGTGTTTTGTTCTTGTTTGTCTATGTTTTGTAGGTTTTAAGGTGAAAAGATCAAGGTTTGGAAGAGTTTTGGATCGC
>AYJT01022744.1:0-10223 GCA_001278415.1 Ocimum tenuiflorum | reverse complement strand
AAAAAAAAAAGAAAGAAATTTGAATGCATGTCTCCTCATGAGAATGCTTGTAAAATGAGAGAATTCTCAAATTTCATATTTTTACCGTAGAGATGAGAAATCACAATTGTTGCTGGGAGTGAGACGTGCTAACCGTCAGCAAACAACTTTGCCGTCTTCAGTTCTGTCTGCTGATAGCATGCATATAGGAATCCTTGCTGCTGCTGCTCATGCTGCGGCTAATAGAAGCCCATTTACAATCTTCTACAACCCAAGGTATCTGAGATATAAATTATCACTCGACGCCTTCTATTTGGGAAGAGTTTATGAAGTGAAAATGGAGCAATAAATATAATACTTCATTGCCTGTAATTTTAAACCATTTTGTAGGGCATGTCCCTCAGAGTTTGTCATTCCACTTGCCAAGTATAGAAAAGCAGTTTACGGTACACAACTCTCTATTGGTATGAGGTTTGGCATTATGTTTGAAACCGAAGAATCCACCAAAAGGAGGTAATTATATATTCCTTCAGAGTACTTCTATATAAAAGACCAGCTTGTATTTACATCACCTTACTTAGCTCGTATGTTTGGCTTCTTCTTGCTTTAACAGATACATGGGCACTATTATAGGAATGAGTGATGTTGATCCACTGAGATGGCCCAACTCAAAGTGGCGTAGCCTTCAGGTAATACAATTGAGATGATACTTATTTAGTTTGATTGTAATTTGATGTGTGGCTTGAAAGTTGTGTAAGAACCTATAGAGTGAAGCGTAACGAGATGCTCATTTTGAATGACAGGTAGAATGGGACGAGCCTGGATGCGGTGATAAGCAGAATCGAGTTAGCCCATGGGAGATCGAAACTCCTGAAAGTCTCTTTATTTTTCCATCTTTAACTGCTAACCTGAAACGCCCTTTCCACTCTGCTTTCATAGGTACTTTATTTTTTAATACTGACTTGTTTCGATTCTCTATGATATTTGCTTAACTTGTAGTTTTTACTGTATCAGGAGCACCAACAGAATGGGATTCCTTGATAAATAGGCCTTTCAATTCGCATGGTGAATTTCAATGTCCCTCAATATCAAACATGTGGTCCGAGCAGCTACTGAAGATGCTTGCAAAACCTCATGGTATGATGACTCCTGCTAATATTCAGCATTCTATGCAAGATATGAAAGATGTTGCACTACAAGAACAGAAGCATCTAATGCAACTGGCCATCAAGCAGAAACCCGAGCTAGCAATGCAGGAATCTTATGCACAAGGAGAGAGTAACATTCACGGCATTATTGGCCAACCAAATGTAACTAACCAGAATATCTTACTAGCAGGAAAACTAACACCATCTCCTGGAACTGGCCCCGAATCACCGAAGCTAGAATCTGTTCCTGTTGCAAATCTATCAGGTCACTGTCAATCTGAGGGGCAGGTCAGTGAAGATAAACTGTTGGCTAAGCCTCAAAACTTCAACAATGATTTTGTGGCCACGAGTCAGATTAGTGGCTCGATTCCTTTTCAAACCAGCCCATGTGGAACGCAATCGCGCCTAGACACACATGGTCTACAAAATCAGCCAGTTGATCCATCTCAAGTTGAGTCTACTAATGCTAATGCGATGCTTCAATATGCCAACCAGGTTGACTTTAGTCCTTATCCAATGTTATGTCCCTCTCCATCCGGATCTCTTAGGAACCCAGGATCTTTGTCTATGTTCAAGAAACCTAATCAGTCTTCCATGCAATCCGACATTCTTTATCCCATGTCTTCAGTTGGTCAGGAGTTGTGGGACCCTCAGTTTAGCAATAATACTAAGTGTGTGTCTCAATCCAATCTTTCTGTCCTGTTGTCTCATCAAGACATGTCTAACCTTCAGTATAGTTCTAATGTTTTGAAAGACTTATCGGATGAAAACAATAACCAGAACAACATATATAGCTGCCTAAATCTCGATGGGAGTAACAGTGGGAGCACAGTGATTGATCCTTCTGTTTCTAGTACCATCTTGGATGAATATTCTGCCTTAAAGAACATTGATTTCCCAAATCCTTCTGATTATCTTGTCGGGAACATATGCTCGACCCAAGATGTCCAGTCCCAGATTACTTCAGCCAGCTTGGCAGACTCTCAGACTTTCTCTATACAAGAATATGCTGACAACTCAGGAGGGGCGTCTTCGAGCAATGTCGAATTTGATGATAATAATCTTCTGCAGCAGAGCTCCTTTCAGCAAGTTACCCCAAGATTCCGAACTTACACAAAGGTAGTATCAGGCTTTCAGCCACTTCTTCATTAATGCCTTCTCAAATACTTTGGTAATCTTGCTCTCCTTGATCAAATGCAATATACATGTGTGTCTACAGATCCAAAAAGCTGGATCTGTTGGAAGGTCGATTGATGTCTCGAGTTTCAAAAACTACATCCAACTGCGTTCTGAGATAGAACGCATGTTTGGTCTGGAGGGCCTGCTGAACGAGCCAAGTTCGGGGTGGAAGCTGGTGTATGTGGACTTTGAAAGCGACGTTCTTCTCGTTGGAGACGATCCATGGGAGTAAGTCTGTTCCATTTCTGGGAAGGTGAACATGGTTGTTAAGAGTCCTAAAATGGTATGACATTTGCAGGGAATTTGTGGGGTGCGTGAGGTGCATAAGAATACTGTCACCATGTGAGGTGAAGCAGATGGGGGAGGAGGGAATGCAGCTGCTCAACACTTTAGATGCCGCTAAGGATGGATCAAAGTGAGGAAGATATTATGCATTTGTGATTTGGTTTTAGATTACTAATTACTTAATGTTGTCTGTAAATGTGAGCGAGATTTGTGAGTAGACGACTATTGAGGTTAAAGAAGATCACGTTTGTCTTATTCTTATGTCCTGGTTTTCATGCTCAATTGGACCTGCCATTTCAAACCTTTTTCTTTCAACAACAATAATAATAATAATAAGCAACAACTATTATATATCATGATAATAAGTGTGGATGTCCATTTTTGAGATGTACCATTAAACATTTTTAAAACTTAAATTGGGATTATGGTAGAATGATTAATTCATGTCGTTGGAGGAGTATATTACCTTGGAATAACTATTTATAATACTGAAGCAAGAAATGCCACCTGAAAACAGCCGGTCAATTGCAACATCATAGTCAAATTTGGATGCAGGAGAAATTCAGTCTTCAGTTTGAAATGTCATTAAAAGCATCTACATGAATACAAGGATCAAAACAGAGCTTCACTAAGATAGATGTGATGCTTCCGAAATTCTCTTCTGAGTTTTTTAATTAAACACAACTGGAAAAACAAAGAAATATTTCAGTTCTAAACTTCACAATATTTTCAAATGTGTAATTCTACATGACCTTTTTTAATGTTGATGTATAATCAGACAAGCCACGTTAATCTTTGTCATCGGATTTTTGCTCTGGTCATAGATTTGTAACAATCAAAAATATTTTAGGGCTTTTATTTGGAACTCGAAATTCAAAATAATTTGAAATATATTGATATATTAAGACTAAAAACACAATCGATCACATGATTTAGTATCTCATAAAAAAGTTTTATAAGTTTGTATACAATTATTTTAGTTGGGACAGAGAAAAAGAGATGAATAATGAATATTTTAGCAGAAAATATTTATGTGAAGTGAAAAAAATAAAAAATAGAAAATAGGAGGCTAAACATGATAATTATAATTTCTTGGGTGTGTGTGTGTAAATTGATTAGCCAGCCATTTGGCCTGTGGATGTCGGTAAAGGCAGTCAGATTCAAGAAAGAATTCCATAACCTCTTCTTCAACATCTACAGAGGAAAAATGGGGCAATCATCATCCACGGAGCAGGGAGGACCACCGGAGCTTCGACAAGTAAAATCACTAGCTGCCTCTACTGGAGCCCTCCCTTCCCTCGAAAAAACATTTTCTCGGCTCTCAATTCCCCAAACTCAATCAATTCCTCTTGCTTCTCTGCAGGTAATTCAATTCCTTGATAGTTGTTAAATCCATAACAGATTAAAGAAACTACTTTTACATTCAACCAGTTATTATCACCACCACCACCACCACCACCATCATCATCATCATGTGGTTTTGTATATTTGGGTTTACCAGATTGGTTTTTTCTATTTGATTAAATTGATTATCGAGCTCTATGCTGCGTTCTTTTTCTCTGTAGTTAGTTGATCGCCTCTTTCTTGATCCCTTGATTAGGGCTTTTCTCTTCCTATCTAAAATGTGTTGTTGATTTACTCCCTTTTCACTCAGAATTGTTTTGATTTGAGTTCTGCGGGTGTGGATTCTGATCAAGGGTCGGTGTTTAAGGAACTGCCCTTGTTGTTTAGTCATCTGGGTTCTACAATAGTTGACTTGTTTTTTGTGGCTGATAAAGATGGGGTGAATCTGGTGGAGTTCTTGAGAGGCTACACAAAATGCTGCGCAAGGACAGTTGCCTCAACATTATTAAATAACTTATTTCGGGTATATTCGGTGGCATGTTCAAAAGCTGGTCTTCCAGTTAATATGAAGTTTGAACTATTTGATGATGATTGCAAGCTTAGTGGATCATTTTCTCCCCATGATGTTCGTATGCTTCTGTGCATCTGTTGGATTTTTTCCTGGGATTCTAGGACGTTGAGATTGAATACAGGAAAGCGAAAAGGGAGATTTAGTCTTCCAGATAGCTCTCATTTGGTACTATCTGCTATTGAGACATGTCATGAAGGAGGTCATGAATTGGATTTTTGGGATTCCAGTGTTTCGGACTTGGATATTCAACTTCCTGCCGCTAAAATTCATTTTTGGGCGTTGAAGAATGTACCAAACCTTGCAGATTGCTTTCAACAATTTGTCCATGCAAGGCTCTGTCACCTTATGACCCCTGAGGTACTGCACTTAACTCCATTCATCGGTTTGATGCTCCATTTTCATTATCAAATGCAAATCTTCTTAGGTTTTCATGGAACATACAATTCTGTTGCTAGAAAGAGTTCGTATCATGAAAAAGTGCATCTAACTACAAAATTTGTTTTTGCGTGCCTCCAAGCCTCAAGACTTTTCTGACACCCAGACCAATATTATATGTGTAACACTGTTTTGATGTTAGAATGCAGTGCAGTGCTGGAGGCTTCTGATTTTGGGCCTCTGCGGGTGTGCCTGTGCATACAAATGGAACTCCTAGGGGCTGGTGGTGAAAATAATGACTAAAAGAATAAATGACTGATTATATATTTAAGCTTGCTAAAAATGCATGAATTCCCAATACCATAAAGAGGTGTTAATAGTTCTTTTTATACTCGTGTCTTGGTCCATGGAAATCATTCATGAGGATTAATCGTTTATATTACTTTATTTTGAGAAGATGATATAAGTGGTATTTCGCAAGCATTTTGTATTAGATTTATGCTACTAACCTTAAAATAAGCAATTGCAGGATAAATCAGAGCCATCGTGTTCTTCTCCTAATGAGAGCTCCTCTTCAGCAATTTCTGAAACTTACCTTCTGACTCCTGGAAGGGCCTGGGCCGTATCACTCTCCTTGAGAGGCGCTATGTACGACGAGATATCAAAAACATACTTTCCAACTGATGATGATGAAAAAAATGAAAACATACTTTACCGGTTTGTCTACTCTCGTACACTTGACTTCCTATACGTTATCAACTTGTTTAATTGTTGTTTTGTCCTCATGCTCTATTAAATTAAATGTTCTTTGTGTCCTCTAAATGTTGACCTGTATTTCAATTTTTAGAAGTTTGAACCTCCGTACTCCCTCTTCTTAAAAAACTTCTGGATCTACGGATTGCTGATGTACTGATTCAACATTCAAATTACTGTTATAGTTCTATTCTCTCTTGATTATATACAGCATATCCCTGGATTAGTTAGTTTCAGCTGCTTGAATATTAGCTGTGGTTTCTCATGAATATCTTTTGAGTAGCAGTAACCGTAAGCAATTAACGCTCACATAGCCACTATATCTGATCTTGAATGTAGATTAGTAAGCATCACTTGCAACCAACATGCAGGTCTTCTGTTCATGGAAAAGGTCTTAACCGATTTTGGTCAAGGGTCGAGGGATACAATGGTCCATCACTAGTACTTATTGCTGGATATGAAGACAAAAGCAGTACAAGGACGTGGATCATTGGTGCACTCACTTATGAGGGATTTGAAAATAAGGAAACGTTTTATGGAACTTCTGGCAGTCTTTATGCTTTGAGCCCAGTCTTTCATGCATTCTTATCCTCAGGTCACTAACTTGGGTTTTTATTTGATGATAGCTTGCCATGTTCTGCTTTGTCTTCTGCATATTGAAGCTAACAGTAGATTTTATTGAACTGCAGGAAGGGAGAAGAACTACGTCTACAGTCATTTGCATCGGACTGGGGTTTATGAAGCTAATCCCAAACCAGTGGGAATTGCATTTGGCGGATCCAAAGGAAATGAAAGAATATTTATGGATGAAGATTTTGCTAGAATTACTGTACGTCACCACGCCGTTGATAAAACATTCCAACCTGGGCCGCTGTTCCCCAATCAGGTATGGCCATAGAATTTTGTTGTCACTATTCAAGAACTATGCATTATCCTCATCCACTTTCTGGTTCTTTCATGTGTCCGTTCCCATAGGGGCTTATCTTTAATTGTTGCACTTTGGATTTTCTTGAGACGTGATGTTCTAATGTGAAGCTGAAGCTAAAGAATGTATGATCCCCACAGCAGAAAACAAATAGCTTTATATTTTCTTGTTTGAAATTAAATAACAAAATCTATTCAAAACGTAATTAAGATTTCCATCTTTGACATTGAATAGAAAGTGGAGAGAAATATCATATCCAAATAATCGGTCACAAGAGCTTTTGATGTGTTTGCTGACAGGATTGAGATGTTGTTAAAGCCACTGTAAGTATCCATGATTATACTTTGTTGCTTGGAATTATTACTCTCTAACTTTGGGATCTTGATAATGGTACTTGTAACGTAATGACCTTCATCATGTAGAAGGGACATGCTCACATTTGGTTGAAACCTGTATTTGGAGGATAATTTCTCATAGAAAGTGAAAGGAAATATATTATATGCACAAGTAATATATGAACTGGATATTCTCCACTTATCATGTGAAGAAAATAGTAGGATGCAGGCATAGGTGATTATTTGAATGTGAAAATATCGAAATTGTGTGGGCGTAGGGGTACCTGCCAACTGAAGCGTCGGTGTTAGAAGTAGAAGTATGGGGATTAGGGGGAAGAGTTGCGCAGGAGGTGCAAGCTTCTTACAAGAAGCGGGAAGAAATTTTTACAGAGCAAAGGCGCAAGGTAACCATGTGGAGAGTTTGCTTGCTTGAGTAAATCATTTTGACTAATGTATGGATGAATATTCATGTGTTGCAGGTTGACTTGAAGTCGTTTGCAAACTGGGAAGATTCACCTGAAAAGATGATGATGGATATGATGTCTAATCCAAATGCTGTTAGGCGCGAAGATCGATGATCAGATTAAACCATATGCCTTGCACCTCTGTAAATACGTTGTGATTTCTCATATTCTAGACTTGTGTTTTGGCCAATAAATTGTATGATCGTCTCACAGTATCTGATTTAGAATCTGATTTCATTTCGCACAGCTCAGACAAACAAAAAATAGTACGATATGGAATAGAAAGTCGAGCTGGCTCAACTCTTATCAGACGTAAATGTTGGATATGGTTTATACAAAATAATAAAAGTCAAAAACCTAGAGAATTATTCCCATGAAAACATAAATAGCATGATAGGAAACTGGAAGCTAGCTGAGCCATAAACTCGGTGGTCGATCCATGGTAATATGTCTTTGACAATTCACTACTGCTTGTCCTCAGCTTTCTTTGGCTGCAACAACATTATGATCAAATTTATAATATCAAATACATCTTAGAGTCCGAATTTCACAAACATGCTAGGCAGTGTAGGGGTTACAAGGAAGCAATCATTGGTCCATGTCATGTCAATAATATGCATTCCAAAATGACAAATACTTGAAAATGGAAAACGATATCGAGCATAACCAAACTTCTTTTAGTACTTTCCCCTCCAACCAGCATTCAATAAGATTAAATCTTTTGCATGTCAGATCTTCCATTATCAAGTTAAAAGGTCAGCATCTCAAAAGGGGTCCATGCTAAATGATTTTTGTTACTCAAGTTGGAGATAAAGCTTCCATAAATAACGAAAAGATTTCATACCAACTTGGATTTCATAGTATCCTTGTTCACCGGTTACAATTTCTGTAAACTTCACATCCTAAAACTAGGAGATATTTTAACACATTTCAGTGTTTGAATCGCTTTAAAGCCACTATATATGATACTGCCTATATAAACAATCTACAAGCACTAGCAGCAAGTTTTTTGCAGTAGGCGTTGAAATTATTAAACTAGGCTATGTATTACAAGCATTAATTCATTTCTCTTGCACGGCCAAATGATTGAAGGAAGATAGCACTGCAGGGAGGGTCCTTTCTAATTCAATTTTCTGTATGTTCTCTTTCTTACCATCATTACCAGCTACAACCTTAGCCATCAGACTGCATCTATACAGTTCTTCCTTCATTATATTAATATATTGTGATGACTAATAATTCTAGAAGCAAATTCTCTGAGTTCAGTCAGTCGCATATCATAAATATATCTGATTAGGTACCAAGTACCAACTCTAGATTGAATTCGTGAGGTTACTAAGGTTCCATTTGATTTCGTTTTTTCTCCCGGAAAACTGCACTGCATCTCTACTTCACTCTCCTTATCCAAAAAAATCTAAATGACTTCTCATAACTTTTGCAGAGTACTTCACTTTTTTTAGATACAAATCAAACGGAGCCTAAAGTTTTTTTAATCACTAAATGGACAAATCAATGTTCATGACGCTAATAAAACAAGAATGACATAGAATAAGGAAAGCTGAATTAGTCCACAAGTAAAGTGTTATTTATTAGTTATTTTCTTGCTGAGATCTAGATTCAGGTTATGATTAAAAAAAATAGTTTCAGCTACTTAAAACTACATGCAATGTTTTCCCGATGCATTACACCTATGTCTCTATTGACTTTCCATTTTTCTCTATTTTTTGCAGAGAAATGAAACCAAAAATTCTCCCAAGAGTAACTAAAGTCAGTGATGCTTATGATGGTCATCATAATTATAGTAATGAAACCATGCTGTAACCAAGACTCTCGAACTCATTTTCTTCATTGTTATTGTACAGTTATATTCCTTTTTCCTATTGCTCAATTTACAGAAGTAATTTATGGAGAAGTTACTTTTTCAGAACGAAATAAGGCATTGACAATGTGCACAGATAAACTAAGTTCTAACTTAAAGCCAAAAACTGGAGAATTACAAAATTGTACCTTTTCACTAGTAAAGTTTGAAGAAGTTATAACAAGTATCATCATATTTGGATTGCTGAATCATAGATTATGACGGATAAGACACAGAATCAAATAATTCTCTGTCTTGATTAATAATCTGAAATTGGTTCTGAGCAAATTTCACCCTTTTCCACTTACAGTTAAGAAAATATAATATATGAATCAATTAATTATGGACTGCGGCAAAACTGTTTAATGAAATCTAACCACAAAATCAAGATAATACAGGATTATTTCCTTGACAAACATCAACATCTTAAGTCTAAGTTATCCTTTTAGATTCTGCAGTCCTTTCCACATTATAAATTAAACAAATTTAACGTGAATCCTCAATGACGTTAAATTATGTTTTCCAGCAATCAAATTGCCAGATACTGGTACAAAATTCCTCATAGCTAATTGTTTTCCTCATACAAAATTTAGTTGAAGTGATTCGAGATAACTAGATTACACTCGCCACTCATGATAGCAACTGAAACAATATTTGACCATTGATGCAGGAAATACACCTCCCTTTCTAAAAAGGGAGTTAGTAATTCTAATCCTGGAGAACGCATTCTCAACCAACCAGCATGGGAAACCACACAATGAAACAAATTAATTGAGCAAAAAGAATATTTAAACACAAATTCTCTCGACCTTTAAAGCCCAGCACATGTTCGACGAAATACCCGGATGAATTCGGTCATTCAACAAGCATCCAATCAAACCCAACATCGAAAAAAACAAAAAAGAAAGAGAAAAAACAAACTCATTACCTTAATTCCTGTAAATGGCTGCTGGAGCTCTTCTTCAGGGATAACTACGGGCCACTTCTCTCCGGCCTCGCGGAACATC
>AYJT01022743.1:0-17034 GCA_001278415.1 Ocimum tenuiflorum | reverse complement strand
GGCGGGAAATCGTCGGTGCGGCGCTTGACCTGGATCTGGCAACCGGGGTTGGACTCTTTGGCCTTGCGCGCGTTACACTGCGCCAAGAACTCCATGCAAGACGCCAATCGAGGGTCGAGCGCGTTGAATTCGATCCTAACCTTGGACAAAAACTTCAACATTTTCTCTTCTCCAACCACCTACTGTGTCTGTGTAGAGGGTTTAAGGCCAAACCCTCTTTTATGGACTGACTGACTGGTTCTTGTTTTTCTATTTCATGTTCCCCCTTGCTATATTTTTGGAATTTTTTTAATTCTGTTTTTATTTTTTCGCCGCTTGAATAAAATAAAGATTTATATCATTTGGGTTACATTTTTACTAAAAATCCAATATTATTTTTAAAAAAATCCAAAGTTTATCTATATCTATTATAAAAGTGTGTATATTTCTTCTAAATTATTTATTCCCTATTTTGTCTCTTCAAATAACTATTTAGAATACGACCATTAATTATATATGCATGATATAATTAATTTACTTTTATTTATTTTGATATATACAAATTTGTACTTATTTAATAACGCAATTTAAATATTATTCTAATATATTTTATCTTTTATTTCTCATATGATAATAATAGACATCACAACATTAAATTACCTTATCATGAGGGGCATAAATTAGGAATTTGTTTGTATATATAATCCTCCAATAATACCCGATTGCATACCCGTCTACATAATTTATCAATCAATTACTCAAACTCAAAATTGACAATTTTTGTCAAGTAAATTATATGTGTGAGAGTTAGTTTTTTTCATCAAGGTTAATTGATATTTTGATTATGGATTATACAAATTTTGATTTGTATGATTTAATAAAAAAAATAATAATTCCCAACTTTCTCGAAAATAAAGGTGATAACTTTATTGTATAATCTTTAGATTTGTAAGCATTTCATCAACTATGAATTGCATAACTTGAGTGATTATTATAAGAATAATACAAAATTAACATCCTTTTTAAATATTTAATTATAATGACAACAATATTTAAATAATATTCTTATAAATTTTCACATGAGAATACTAAATATGATAAGAAAATGAGAACATTCCGAAAACCGTGTGATTACTTGATCGGGTGGATGTAATTTTCATTTATTGTTGACTGTTACTTAATAAAAAAAAATAATTTAATGTATTTTAGATTTTTAAAGTAAATTATTTAAACAAATGAAATGAAATATTTTGTATCAATTTCTATTCTTTCACAAATAATATATTAACTTTCCACAAATTCATTGGGTACTTTTAGAGTTTTATTAAATAATATTTTTAAAAGATTATTAAATATTTTATAAATAAATTTCATTTATGATGAATGCATATAAGTATGTTAGTAGTTTGATCAAATGAATCCCTCAATTTTTAATTTATTAATTTATATCAGCAAATATCATTCTATTATTATATTATTAAAATGTATAGAAGTTATATAATATCATTATTTTAAACAATGAAAGTACAATGTGCGTTTGCACGTGATCCTAACTAGTAACTTGGAAAAAAGGCCATAACGGCACTCACACTGAAACTAAAAAAGAAAAAAACCCCGCGTGGAAATAAAAAGAAGAGTTGTTGTGAGTTAATATGAAAAACCATTATCATTTGATTTTTCACTTTTGTACATAAGGAAGTGTATTTGATTACTTATTCAGGGAAATTATATCTAAAAACAATTGTCTGATATAAAATTATCACATATTTTGAACATGAGACATTTTCTTTAATGGGAGCCACGGTTTATAAACAACATACATAATCTTTTGGGGTGCGTAAAAGGAGAAAGTAATTAACCCATCATGATCGAGAACTTGTGTTCAAATTTTATTGATAGAAAATTTTCGAGATAGGCTCAATTTCAAGTTACTCCTGGCTGAACCTTACAAAATTTGATCATGATGGAGAATATTGTACCCATAATAAGCTTCACTGATTACATTTTGAGTAAAAGATTCGAATTTATGATCCATCTAGCTTGAGGTTCATACTCAACCTTTAGATATTCATCTCTCGACATTGTTCTTCAAGGATAAGGCTTCAGTGGTTTGAAATCAAAATCATAACTTACTATTTCATGAATTTGGCCAACAACATATATATGGATTATTAAACTTCACAAAATAGCTTCAAAGTTCGGCTTCGAATTGGTTTATTATCATGCACATCTGCTTCACCCTCAAGCAAACTGTAGTTTTCACCTTCACAAATATAGATACATCATATATATATACCAGTGAAGTTGGTCCAATCCACAATTCATATAGCCAAATAAAATAAAAAACTATATATGATAGATATACTGGTCGAAACCAAACCTCGTCATATAGGCATCTGCAAATTGCAAAGTCAGACACTGTAGTTTAGCTTAGCATTTCTAGGCAGAAGCAGGAGCAGTTGGAGGTGTAGCTGAGGATGAAGTAGTTGTAACTGATAACCGTTGTACTTGATTAGGCTGTTGTCTCTGCAAAGGGGACATCATACCATTAGAAGTTCTGAGCTCCATACTTGCAAGCTTCAAACGCTCAACTTCAGCACTCAATGTCTCATGCAGAGCTGCCATAACAAGTGAAAGTTTTAAGCAAATTTCTCTAATATAACCTTCAACCCATCACATACAATTACAGTGAATTAATCATATGCATGCTGTATGCTGTATGATTCGACTGCATGCCAAACATATCCTTCAACCAGGTAAAGATATTCAAGGCATAAGAAATTCTCCAAAAACTAAACAGCTAACATAAATATATATCTTTATCTACACCTCTAATAACAAAAGAGCCTTTTCTTCCAAAAAGAAAAGGTATTGCCTATTTTATACTCTTATATGCTTGATTCAAGGGCTACACATTTCTTTGATCGATATAACTGTAAACGTGCAATGGTTATGTCGTCAACTTATAAATAATTGTTTAGATATATTTAATAGAGAATATATAATAAATACAAAGTCATCAGTAAAATAATGTTTGCATGTTTATCCATATGGTCACTGATCAGGATACATTAATATACGAATGTATTCATTTTTATCAATTTGATTAGGTCATAAAAACAAAGGGATTTCATATAATGATATATCAGATGTATACAAGTACAAGAATTATGAGAAACTACTGAATTTGCAAATCGTATTTTATTTCTGGGGGAATTTAGAGCAAGAGAGAATAATAGAAATTTTATAATAACCTATAGAAGAAAATTAGATTAAAATGCAGACTTTACATACCAAATTTCAACTTACATAACTATTAATTTCTATTTTACATTTACTGCACTGATTTTTCAAAGATAAATATAAAACAAAGTGAGTGAAATTTATGTGGTAAAATATTTTAGCTATTCTTTGTTATCTAATTCATTAATACATAATCAATATAGAATTCTTAGAAAATTTGTGTAACAATAGATTCAGATTTACTAAAATTGATAAATATTACTGAATAACAGAAGTAAAATATAATATACACTTGTCAAAATTCATTTCTTAGAATCACTTTTTATACATGTGATGCATATGTATAACACTTTGCTAGTTCAAATAAAAAGTTTTATACCATGAGTAATTGTCTAACATTTGCATGCTAGCTAGCAGCGGGGAGGGATGATCTAAGAAGAATCATAATGATACTTTGTCCAAAAAACTGTTGATGTGGATTAAGTTTACGATTCAGAAACATATAACAATTCACACAATTGTGCCTTGTGTAAATCTTTATTGGGGATTCCCATTGTTTGCATCTAAATAAACAAAACAATGAAAAGTATTAATTTTCTGGCATCCACTATGGCCTTGTTTATCTGACTAAATCCGATTATTACTTTTCTTAATTAAAAATGTCAAACCAGATGTTCACAGACATGGACAGCAAACTTTGGATGGAAACCCTTGGGTCCACATCCTGAATACAGATAACTCATTGCTGAAGCCCTACAAACCCAGCGGGTTTGACCAA
Organism: Ocimum tenuiflorum; assembly: GCA_001278415.1. Classification (NCBI taxonomy): domain Eukaryota; kingdom Viridiplantae; phylum Streptophyta; class Magnoliopsida; order Lamiales; family Lamiaceae; genus Ocimum; species Ocimum tenuiflorum. The sequence goes on along the minus strand of AYJT01022743.1, from coordinate 13,034 downwards.
ATTGTAGGCATGTAAGCAGGGCGAACTACTCAACCCAAAATTTTGGTCATAGGTCAAGAGTATAATCTCACTCACACCCATCCACATTTTATCTAGATCCATTGTGGGACATCATAAATAAAAAGGTGATAATACAATACCCTTAGTTAGCTTGGTTGAGGTGATTAAATACGGGATATGTATCTTGCCTAAAGAGGTGGGATATGATTTATACATGACATCCTCCTTCGTACATCAAAGTGAACAAAGGATATATTAATTAATTTTGTTATATCTATCCTTACAAAAACTAAAATTTCTATCTCTAGAGTAGCCATGCTTGAAATGATCATGCTATGTGAGAAAAGCAGGGTTAACGAGTAGGTGAACTATATTATCTACAACTAAACAAGTGATGTATCTTATGCCTAGAACAGAACATTAAAAACAGCCAAAAGCAAGCCAGAAATGTTGAACATATTATTCATGTTTCGTCCACATGATATTTGATGCAACTGTATGGATATAGCATGTTACATGGATCAGCAAATCAATGTAGACTGCACAAAAAACATGATACCGTCTCTTAGTTGTGCCTGTTGTTCCATAGCATGAATGCGGAATTTTAATTCATTGTTCTGACTAGTAAACTGAGCATGGTCTTTCTGAAAAGGCAATACAAATCTGTTAGATCACATTGCTAATTTGATTCAATGAGTGCAGGGAAAACAAAAATCTTCATCAAATGCACCTGGAGAATAGTAATTTGTGCGGATAGTGTGGTGGACTCTGTTTGCAGTGTCTGCACCTTGTGTTCCAATTCTGAAATGTATCGCAGCTTCCTCTCCTTCGAACGAGCAGCTGACTGCCGGTTTGCCAATATTCTGATGAATAAAACATTCAGATTACCGCAAGGCAGACACCAAACAAGTACTACAGTTACAAGAAATATTTCGACAGAAGGGTACCTCTTCGCTCGCTTTGGATCTGATACTGCAATCTCTGTAAGCCTCTCATCTGCCCTAATCTTTTTCATCTCAACTTCATTGAATTCACCGTGTCCAAAGTCCAAATTAATATCAGCCGAGTTTTCACTCAATGAATTGCTTGGTGAGAGCTGATCTGCCCGATTACACAGGGAGGTTTGTAAGTCACCATAGTTTCCAATGCCGCTATCCATAGAAAGACTCCTGTAATGCCGAAGCTGGGGCGCAACAGCATCATTTCTTCTCACGTTTTCTGATTCATAATTGTTGCTATCACCACCAGCAACATTTGTGCCTCTAACAATAGTGTCCTTATCTCCACCATTGGCACCACAAGAGTTCAAAGTATCAGCACGATCTAATTCCATCAAGGATTCAAACAAGTTATCCACAACCTCTCCATCCGACTTTCTTTCACCCATCTCCTCAACATAGTTCTTCGCATAATTAAATGTTTCCATTTCCAGTTTCTTTGGCCCAACTGGTACGTCATTTCCTGACCTCTCCCTTGTATTTACCATTTGGACCGCCATTCCCTGGCTGCTTATGGGTAATAACTGAGGTGAAGACTGAATCATGGCCGAGAAACCCAATGGAACATCGCTGTTGGAACGGCGGTGCCCTCTACGAGGTGGAAGACCACTCCCACGAAATGGATTTTCCCTTGGAGAAGTGAGTGCCACTGCAGGCCCTCTTGAGCTAACATCCATTTCCTCCATGGACGCGTTCCTTGCATTTGAGTTTGATGAAGCCAATGAAGACTCACTAGGAGGAATAGGGCTTAATGGGGGCAGGCAATTGTTAGCCATAAAGGACGGTTGAGATAATGACCTTGAGTGAGAAGCCCCGAAATTTGGATTGGGAGATTGCTTCACATTTGTCTGAGCCATCAAAATCAACGAGATTCCAGAGTCTTCAACCGCTTTCTCCTTTTCTCCCTAAAGAATCGAGCTTCACACTCCCTTACTTGAAATATCACCCAGAATTAATCCCCACAACCAAACAGCTTCAATAACCCACTTTAATTCATCAAAACCCTACACCACAAGAACCCAATTTCCCCAATCACAAGATAATCTGAGCTACCCAAAATCTCAATCACTCGAAAATAACATTGATAAAAACCCTAACTTTGCGCAAGATCATTTCACAACTCTACAAGCAGCAAATGCAGTTTATCCATTCCCAAAAATCAACCATAATTAATTAAAAAAAATAAAAGAAAAGAAAACTGAGTACACAATTAATTCAAACCCCAAAAATCAATTCCTTCTGAAAATATCAGTAGAAAGAGAAGAAAGGGATCGTACCTGATGACTTAAATGGCCGAAAGATCCATATATATTCACGACACAACCGCTATTCAAATGGGGTTGAAAAGAGGTCCGCTGAAAATGGCGGAGATTACGTTAAAAAAAGACAAAATAAATAAATAAAAAGAGTATGGTTGCAGACTTGCAGTTGAGTGAGCGCGAGAGGTGTGTGGGTAAATAGACAAAAACTTTGGATATGCATAAAAAATGCCGATTAATAGTTCAGAATAAGAAAGGTTGGATCATTTTCAGACCTATCTCAATGCAGGCAACTAATTGTATATTACCAACTCGTGAATGTGAATCCCCACAATAATTAATTTCTTTCTTGTGCTCACCTGACCTTCTGACAGTGACTGGGATTACGGCTGATGGAATTGCCTTTTTTGTTTTTTCTTTCCGTAAATACTTTTTTGTGTCATATTAATAGTATAAATAATTACTAAATCTAGTAATAATTGTGCATTTATAACTCAAAAGGACACTTTGCAATTTAATGATTATTGAAAAAAATATTGTCAATGACATCAAAGATTTTTATTTTAAAGAATCAATAAACTCAAATATGATTAAGTATTCGATATAAAATTTGAAAGATAAGTTTTCAACAATGATCTATCCAAATTTTCAATCCATGACCTCAACGTGAGGTCATGAATTAGGAATTAGATGAGCTTTCAATCTTGAATTGAGAATTTTGAAGATTTTTCTAATCTGAATTGAGAATTTTAAAATGTTTCGTATCTTAAATCGAAAACTAAACCATATTTTCAGTCATTAGTTGATAATATTCCAAAAAATAAAGTTTTGTCATCTTAAATGGTAAAAACTCAACATTCAGGGGGTGAGGAAAGAAAAGAGTGCTGCAGAACTCGGACTGTATTTTGCTTCGAACATATTTACACACTTTCTTTGATTTTGGTTATGTATAACATCTACAGGGTATCCACACTGCTCCATTCAAAATTCCCTAAAAAACATTCAAAATTCATCTATAATTTTTTATATCCTCGACGACAACAACAACAACAATAATAAACAACTTTTCGTAACTTTTTCAGAGTACTTCACTTTTTTAGAGTAAACTTCAAAAGAAAATTTCATTAAGCAAGTAGAACAATTGAAGGATGCTTTCCCCTAGAAAAAACTGGCAATTTAAGCATTTCACAAAATGATCTACATTAGGAACAACAATGTCAGTAATGGGAATCGACAGCATACACAATAACAGGGGTAGTCAAACAAACTCTTAAAAGGGCCAACATTAGATACAATAAGGTAGCATTTAAAACATCTTACATCCCCCTGTTTCTCATTTTACAATTACCTTCACTTGCACAAATTCTCCATCTATACAAACTGCGATTCCTTCGGGCTTCAATTTTGCATGATCATAAAGCAAAGAAATCTACCTAGTACCTCCACAATTACTGAATTCACCTCTCCAAAAGTGACTATGCTTACTTGATGGTGATGTAGCGGTTCGTCCCATGCTTCGCCCAGTGCTCTTTAAGATCAACTGAATTGGACAGATCGTGACCCTCCGCTGCTAGTCGGCTGAGCAGCTTGTTGAACGCGCTACCGCTCATCTTCCTACCACCAACACGAGCATGGCGCTTGTTAGGTACAGCTGGGAGTGGATACATCGATAGATTGGTCGTACAGCACGATGACTGCCAGCCTCCGTTGCCCCATTTATAGCACGGCCTCAAAACTCCAGTGCACGAACACACCGGCGGGGGCATGGTCGACTCGTCAAAAGCAACATGGTTCAAGCCAAGATCTTGTTCCTTCCAATTTGGCTTTGTCACTTGCCTGTTGAGATCGTCACTGCTCCCTCCCATCTCAGGATCATCTCCTTCGAGTTTAACTTTTTTGGGTTTTGAAGGTTTTTTTGCGGGTGCAGCTTGCTTTACCTCCTTAGCACGTTTTGTGCGACGGGGCTTTGCAGGATCGGCTGGAATTGGTGAAACTGGAACGTTATCAGGTATTTGCATTTCAACCATGTGAGATTGATGATGGACGTGTTGTTGGTGTTGCTGAGGGTGGTGTATGTGCTTTACTCCGCGGGGAATTTGGCATCCAGGTGGACAGGGGGGAATGTTGCCGTTATTTAAGGCGTTTTCTCGATACTGAAGAGCAGCGATAGCGTTGTCTCGTTCCATTATGGCATTGTTTCGTTCGGCTATTGCTGTATCCCTCTGTAAAATAGCCATGTCCCTCTCTGCTAAGGCAGTCTTTTTTTCAGAAACTGCTAGATTTCTTTCCTGAATTGCGGCATCTCTTTCAGCCATAATCGCCATTATTTGCTTCATTGATGGCTGGTGCATCAGCCACTGAAACAAAACCATTTTTAACAACTAATTAAAACAAAAATATGCAAGGAGTTGACACTTAGTTGAGAGTAGAAAGCAAAACAACTCCATCCTCCTACAGTTAAAATTAGGATTTGTTCACAATTTAAGGTGCAGCTAGCTACCTGACCCGGAGGGGCTTTATGCCTTCCATTTTCAGGGGGCCCACTGTCGTCCATCTATGATCCACAGTGAAAAAATCTGCTCGCACCAAATACTGATTTTAACCCACTACAACATGCAATCCGAAAGGGAACATAATTGGATCACCGACTTGTCATATTTTGAAATAGATAGTCAAGTTTTGTTTATGCAAACACATTTATTCCAAACAAAGAAGATATATTCCTTTGACCCATAACAAGGGTTGGACATTCTCCTTTGGTTGGCAAGTCCTGGAAGACATCTTGAGGAACTTTCTTGTTGAAAATGAGTAATCCATGAAAAAATATTTTAAATAGATAGGTGCACCAAATATAATCCACTGCAACAGTACCAACTTCACATTACCGACGATTACAACAAGGATTCAATATACTGCCACCATAATGCTAGATGGCATCAGAATGCCATATGAAAATAAAACTGAATTAATAGAAGCTAATAAAACATTGTCAAGATGGATTGAGTAGGCATTCTGAATTGTGGGTTCAGACAATAGCATCAAAATATAAACATGGTCAAGTGTAAGTAAATCCAACAATTACACCCACTTCTAGAGATGTCCAAAAAGTAGCAATGATCTCATTAAAGGTACAAATTGCCAGTCGATGGAGAGAACAATCAGAAGCTAAACCGATTTGAAGGCCAATAAAATTCCCACTGAGTTAACAAAACAAATTTACATTATAATTGGTTTCAACGATTAAACCTCATTCGATTTAAATTTTATCGACACTACCCCAAACATTTACTCAACCAAAAATCATATATACTGCATTCAGGCCGCAACATAATTCAAGGAGCCATATCATTGAAAACTTTTAATAAAGCAACTCCCAGAACATAAAATATTAAAAAAAATTCACTAACTGGCTAAAATCTAAATACAGCTACAATGTATCAAATACAGCTAAAATGGCACCAAGCAAATGAACCAAGTGCTTAACTACCTCAAATCCATGACTTGCATTAAGCAACTCAAGCTCGGCATTATGCAGGAAAAAAAGGTATCAGAAACTAACAGCAATGCAGGAGGCGTGCCTTTCTCCCAAACACAAGTGTGAACCACCTTCTTGCTATTAAACATACATTTTCTCTCAGAAACATTAATAATCTAAAATGCTTCTAAAAATTGAATAATTCAGTAGGCAAATTGTTGAAACCACCCTTCCTCCGAGACCCAAAAAGAAAACTGTTGAAACCATGCAAATCATGGCAACTTGGTTGGAAGCTCTAAATCAGCAAATATTCAACTCAAATAGAACTGCCAAAAAGTGTCTCGCTGCAAACAATTTCAACAGGATTCTAGCCCCGACAAGTAACTCACTCCAAAGTCCAAACAACTTCAGCAGGAATTGCTTAAAACCCAAATTAACCAAAGAAAACTCAAGAACAAGTCAAGCCACACCAAAAATCAAGCACCCATCCATAGACATAGCATGAAAAGTTGATCGGTAATTAAAGGAAACACCAAATAACGATCAATAAAACATTTTAATGAAAATCAACCAGAACACATACAACTTACAAAGTAAGAAGGGCAGAGAGAGTTGAAGCGGGCAGGAGTCGAAACCCTAAATCAAAGAGAGCAACAAATGAAATGGGGAAAACAGAGAAATATATGCGATGCAAGAAATAGTTGTTGTTGCACACTACCCACAAACACGCACACAAGCTTCTCCTTGTTTTCATGAGAATTATTATTTTATTCATCACTATTCGCTACTGCTGCTATATTACCACCATCTTTACTGTAATGCAATGAAATTCTCCAAGATGTTTAAAGTAATGTGGCAGTGGGAAAATGGAAACCAACGTGTGGAAATAGGACTGTGGAGTGAAGGCCGCTTCTCAGCCGTCAGATTAGTGCTCTGATTTTCTTTTTCTTTTTTTTTTCCTTTTCTTTGTTTAAATTTGATTAGTGCTTTGAAGTTCATGACCATTTTCTTGAGATTCAATTTAATGCCTACGTCTTAAAATAGCTAAGATTTTTTCTCTCTTTCTTTAAATTGCAATGTCTCATCTATAGAAAGAGTAGAAATACAGATGCTAGTGGTAAAAATATCTGTGAGTGCTGCCTATATTAATATATTGAGGTAAAACTGGCTTCTACTTTGTAGTGAAGATTGTTGTATATATTCTAATCCAACCAAAATCATCGAGTTGGCCTGGATAGATTGAGCCAAAAGAAAAAAGAACAAAGTTATGATTGAAATATTGAACCTGAAAAATTCACATTCGAATGGACGGGGACCCAATAGCTCGAAGTTTCATAGGGCTAGCCTAAAAGCCCGATGAGTTGGCCCAATTGATATTTATATCAATCTTTTTATCACAAGAACACAACAGTATAATCCATCTTTAGCACTCAGTCTCATGTATTTATCAAATATAAGTTATATAATTATATATAATGCACATAAATTTTACAGGATTATGAAAGCATTAGAGATTATATCATTCGTGAAGTTAAAATAAATATCTTCAATATTACTAAAATGGAGGAATAAATATTATTAAATTGATCGATGAATAGTGATGCGTTTTGGAGTTTCCATATTAAAAGAACAACTATTCAAAAATATTACATATTCATGAACCTATATCAGACAAAAATATTTTTATAAATTAAAAATTGCAAGATTGCTAACACAATGGTCTAGCCAGTAAATCTAAAGCCCAGGGTTAGTGTGGAAAATTTTCAACTCAAAATTGTTTGATATGATTTGACCCAAATCAAATAGCTTACAATCTGATAGAGCTAGTTTAAAAGTCGGCTTCGAGTCGTCGCCTTGGGGTTGGGTTCGCCGTCGGCAATTGTCGGGAAAAGGTTGAGCAGAGGTTCGCTACTGGGTTGGTTTTGGGGTAAATTAGGGTAGAGAAATTAGGGATTTTAGTTGGGGTTCCAAGTCGGCAGACACGAAGTCAATGACGTGGGTTTAAAGGCTGGTTTTAACAACGAAAATGCATTGAGATGTAAATCCTTGGAGGAAGTAAAAGTTGGGATATGATTCCCTAACGAAAATTTTATGGATAAAATTTCCCGGTTGATCAAAATACTGGAGTAAATTTACTTGTTTTCCCTGATTTAAATTGGCTTTATTTCGTAAACTAAAATCCTATATTTATAGGTCTCATCGCACTATAACATAAGAGGCCGAAACTCTACTCTTTCAATACACGGACTTTCTTCACTACTGATATTAATGACATTAAGATTGGCAATGCGCATTGACTCCATCCATCTAATCTAATATTTGTACAACTCTTTTTTTTATTATTTATTAAGTAAGTTTAAATATGTAGTTGACGATGCAATAACATATAACACATTTAACTATAGTTTGACTCCTTGAAATAAGATATTAAGTGTTGGTTCGCGTAAGGCAAGAGACGTAAAATTAGTAAATACAAATAAATGAATGGAAAAAGTAAAATATGTAATATTGTTAAAACTCATGTACCATTTTATAATTTAAAAAGCTACAATGTACTGTATCAACAGTAAAACGCAAGTTTGTGTTTTAAGGAGAAAGAATCCAAATTTTTGGGCTTGCATTTGCGTTTTGGATAGGTGATGGTGACCAAATTTCTAAAATGCTACTATTATTTGTAGCTCCAGTATGTAGCGCCAATTTTTAAGTTGAGAAAGCTTTGAAAAAGTAGCAGTTCAATTGTAAAGCCTCTGTTCTATATCCCTTGAGCAAAAAGTTTACGAGGAAGTTTTCGGTCAGGCCCTTTAAATTATTTAGGCGAGTTTGAGTTTAAAATCCAAGGAGAATATGAATTTAAATTTATGATCCAAAACGGGTATGAGTTTGAATTGGTGGAAATGAACTATCTAGATCCGGCTAAATTGTTTAGGCGGTCTAACACAAATTTTTGCCAAAGTTTAACTGTGTAGCCCCAGCGATGAAAAAAAATCGGCAATGGTTACCTTCTGGAAATTCATTTACGGTCCCATCAGCTCTAACGAGTTTTGTAGTGGTGGACCAAAAAATTTAAAATTGGAATTACAAAATTTATAAATGAAGAAATAAATATATAATGAGGTACAATTATATGCATATATTTTTTTAAAAAATATAATTATCTCTATGGAAAATATTGGGGTACAAGTATACCCAATTCTTTTAAAGGTAAGTCCGTCATTGGAGTCTTAACAAGTAAGGATGCTAACCAGGCTATCGCCAAGGATGAAAACATCTACAACGTTCCTTATCAAGAAGGAGATAGACGTGTCGGTTGAAAGTGCCAATGATGCAGCCCTCGTTAGCATGTACCCAACATGCCGTTTAAGAATGTTCACCCAACAGGGCCACACCGGTTTTGCAATAACAACTTTAGATGTTTCGTCTTTGGAACTTGTCATTGGTTTCAAGATTGAGTATATATAGTTGCCACCAGCGGCTAAATCAAGTTCATCTGTATTTAAAGTGTTTGATTTTGATTAACAACTAGAGTTGAAGAAGTTGAATCAAGACATGTGACATTGATATGTAACAACACCTGCAGGAATATCAAGAAACTTATGCCTTCCAACTTTTATGGCGACCTTCATGACATTTGGAAGAGGCATGCAGTTGGTGGTGGCTCCTCCGTTGGTAATTATATTGTTCTACTTCATCGATAACATGTATTCATTGAGAGTTTTTATGGTTGCACATAATCTTTAATTACTATTTGGAAAAAAATAATTTTGATAAAGTTAAAATTGAGAATAAGAAGGGTAAATATTAATTCATCAATGTTTATCTTTTTTTAAATAGTCTATTGAGTAAAATAGAGGGAAAAGAATCGCATTTAGGTTTGCTTGAGAGCATTTGAGGTTACCGTTTTCCCAATCTCAGTTGAACAAACAATTAAGAAAAAATAACGCAACTCGGTGGCGGCCCACAAAGCCACTCGGTGAGTCAATGAAAAACAGAAATCGCCCTGCTATAGAGACAAAACAAACACAAACTCGGTCACGATCCGCGTGAATCCCAATTAACCAATCAAAACCGTCCAATTATAAATCAACCAATGAAAAGCGGGAGTAGCAATCCCCACGATATCCAAACAATCCCCACGTCAAAGTACCGTTGTGCCTAATCTCCAACAAGTCCACGTTTCATAACCGACCTACCTCTCACCCTCCTTTCCAATATATACCCGCCCCCTCTTTCTCTCGTTTAAAATTCTCAATTGCAATCATAGCAAATTTTTCCAAGAATTGTCAGCTCCAGCGTTTTGAATAACAAGTGATGGCTCGTACAAAGCAGACCGCTCGTAAATCTACCGGTGGAAAAGCCCCTAGGAAGCAGCTCGCTACGAAGGTGCGCAGATTGATTTAGGTTTTCATCTTCATCTTTTGATTTGTGTTCATTTACCGATTTATTTCAATTATTTTACAGGCTGCGAGGAAATCTGCTCCGACTACCGGCGGAGTCAAGAAGCCCCACCGCTACCGTCCCGGAACCGTCGCTCTTCGGTAAACCCTAGCTTCTTCTAATTGAATTCAATCTGCCTTATCAGTTAAATTCTTTATAGCTGATCTGATATTCCAAACAGTGAAATCCGAAAATACCAGAAGAGTACCGAGCTTTTGATCCGTAAGCTGCCGTTCCAGCGATTGGTTCGTGAAATCGCTCAGGACTTCAAAACTGATTTGAGGTTTCAGAGCCACGCTGTGCTAGCGCTGCAGGAGGCGGCGGAGGCTTACCTGGTAGGGTTATTTGAAGACACAAATCTGTGTGCAATTCATGCGAAGAGGGTTACCATTATGCCCAAGGATATTCAGCTTGCTAGGAGGATTCGCGGCGAGCGTGCTTAGGTTTACTCAATTTAGGGTTTCTGCTAGGTAATAGATAGGTTGCCTTTTATTTTCTCTTTTTTATATTTTGCCCCGAGGGCAGGGCATCACAGTTTAAAATATTTGGGATTGGTTATTATTAGTGTGTATATTTTCAAATTATCAGCAATATATTATTTGCTTTACAATTTTTGTTACTATTGTTTTTAGGGTTAGTAATTTTAGCAAACTTTCCGAAAATAAATGAGCGAAACGTAATTTCCGTTGATAAGTTATGCGATCCTATTTTGATGTAGTAAATTCAAATTGAAGAACAATTATTACTTATATGCTGCCTGCTGAGCATAAAGGAAGTCCATCTATTTTGTTTGACAGTATGTAGATTTTACATAGTGGAATAATATGAATTTAAATGGGCGGATGTTGGACACGGAGTTTTGTGAAATAAATATGTGGTTCCTTGCGTGTTCTACTTATACACACGTCTTTATGGGGTAATTTCATTGCTAGTTCCATTTTATTCATTGTAATGGATTTTTTTACAGAAGATCAGAGGATCCAAACCTTCCATTCCCATATTATTTCCAGTTGAACGGGAGAATAGAATGCAAGTAAATTATAGAATAATTTATTCTAACTTTATAAATTATAGAATAAAATTTCTTAATGAATAAAATACTAGGATTATTTATACCAAGTTTTAATTCAAACTTTTAAGTAGTAAAATAGTGGAGTAATTTACCATATTTTTCCGTGATCTCAATTGGTAAGTAAATTTTATTTGCACTCTTACGACTACTTATTGTAGTCTTAATTGTTATATAAATGTTTCTACTTGGTTCCTAATATCTCAAAAATCTAATAAAATGAAATTAAATAAAAAAATTCACTATAGCCCCTAGAATTCCCATGTGAGAGAAGCATATGATAGATGGACGAGAAGCTCAGGCCTCAGGGTTGACAAAAATGACGTCCGTGTGCCCCCGAAATGCAGCTAGTCTCATCTCCGACATCAGCCTGCCATGGATACACTCCTTTGACCAAGATCCTCATGATGCCTTTTTACGATCAAAGCTTTTTCCCTCACATTCCTTCCCCGAGAAAGTCGGGAACTGCCGCGGATTCCGCCACCTCTGCGGCAAGAAGCATCTGAAGCAGCGGCCTCACCTGCAGCACAGTCTGCAAGAACTGCCCTTTGTAAGACCACCTTGCACCCTTTGCAAGTTATCTTATGATCACTGAGACGCGATCAAGTTTAGGCAGATTGCAGGCATTGACGTTGTTGGACTTGATGGAGGAGAAGTCAGGGGAGGAGGCGGCAGTCGACTGGGGATGAGCCGCGTGAGTGGAGGTTGTAATTTTTGACAAGACTGTTGGATTTGGTGATGCAGTTGGGTTTCATGAGGTGTTAAAATTAAGCTTGTTAGAGTAGATTTTTGGAATTGGTTTCTGGCTTCATCTCTCTCTTGAATTTTATATTTGAAAAAATCGATTAGTTGACTTGCATGTTATTTATTTTTCGTCATTTCCTCCATTGCCTATGCTTTCAGCTTCTCCAGTTCGAGCGTTTCTATCCCAACTACTTTATGTCACGATTCTGATTGAGGGGAGAGATAAAGATCAATACACTTTTATGTAATAAAGCACCAAGTTTGTAATAATTACTACTTATTTTGCATAAAACCGCTGCAAATGAAGAAGATTAAAAATGTGACTTGTATAGGAGTGTAGGGGTTTGTTAGGTCAACTCCCAACCCATTATATCAAATTCAAACTTAAAATATAGTAAATGTTTGAGTCGAGCAATAATTAATCTTCAACTCATTACTTCAAACTCAAATCCAAAAGAATATTCTCAAACATATTTATTTTCTCCTTTTTTTTTGCTTTTCAAATAATATTATTATATTTGTCAAATTTATAATTTTAAACCCCCTTTTTAATTCCACACAAACTAAATAATCATGAGATAATAAATATTAACGATCTAAATTATTACGAGGTAAAAAATAATTAACAAATTAAATTATTACAACATGATTAATTCTTTTGATATGCATCTTACAAAAATAAACACAAAAAAATGTGGAGCGCTAAATCTGTGTTTGTGGAGTGCCAGATTGCAAATTGCTGTCGGAGTTGCCGCTCGGTTGGAGCTCTTCTATGCCAAATCTTGTGGTTCTGCAGCCAGGTTGGAGATGCTCTTAGAGTTCTAAAATTATTTGGGACTGTAAGAGTAGGAAAGTCTTATACAAAAATTGGGGCTAAATAAATAAAATGTTGACTATAGATAAAATTACACATATCTTATTCACAACTCTGTTTATTTCCATGTAACTCCATTTCTATTTTTAAAAAGACATTTTATTGAGCTTTTTGTTCATTGTGAGTCCCATTTCAAAACAAGAAAATATGTAGCTTCTACATAACATCAGGAGCCTCTCCA
>AYJT01022739.1:0-13346 GCA_001278415.1 Ocimum tenuiflorum | reverse complement strand
AACAAGGAATAGGTTATCGAGGGGTGTTCAAATGTAATTTAAAAGAAAACAGATTCCTAATCAGGTCGATCAGGATCTGATCTGATCGATCGGGTGTAAATTTGGATGAGAAAAGATCAAAGTGAATGGTCGACGGTCCAAGGTCGAGCGAGGTTCGTGTCGAGGTGATCGAGGTTCAGGTCAAGGTAATCGAGGTTCGGGTCGAGTAGATTGAAATGTACGGGTCGAGGTAAGCGAAGTATGCAGGTCGAGGTAAACGAAGCATGCAGTTCGAGGTAATAAAGTGCGCGTTTCCAGGTAAATAAAGTGTACAGTTTGAGGTAACATAGTCTGCGGTTCGAGGTAATGAAGTGTTCGGTTCGTAGTAACAAAGTGTGAGGTTTGAGATGAACAAAGTATGAGGTTTGGGGTGTACGAAGTATATAGTTCGGGGTGAACGAAGTTCATGGTTCGAGGTGAACGAAGTTCATGGTTCGAGGTGAACGAGGTACATGGTTCGGGGTGAATGAAGTATGTAGTTTAGAATGAACGAAGTACATGGTTCGAGGTGAACGAAGTATATAGTTCGAAGTGAACGAAGTACATGGTTCAAAGTGAACGAAGTATATGGTTCGAAGTGAACGAAGTACATGGTTCGTGGTGAATGAAGTATACGGATCTAGTAATTCGAGGTTCGACAGAGGTTCGGGTCGACAGGCTTAAGGGTCGAGCTTCGACTTTTTTGGGTGTGTTCTTGGCAGATCAAGTCGATCAGGTTTGATCAATTTGATCTTCAAGGTCGATCGAGTCGATCGAGCCTTGATCGGGTCGATCGAATGCCTAGAATTCTCTCGGGAATTTCTATGATTTTCATGTTTTTGGTCCAAATCTCTCAACAAAGGCATCAAGAGGTTCCAAATCAAATATCTAGGAGTTCTATGGGTTCAAATACAACATTTAATCATGTTCAAGGCATTAATTCAAGAGAGAGAAAATCTAGGGTTTTGGGTTTAATGATCCAAATCCTGATACAATGAAATATTAGGCTTAGTAATTATATTAGCATGCATAAACAAGCATCATTACATGATTTCTAAAAAGGGATCATCATGATTTTCGAAAATTGAAGAAGAAAGGGATTTTAAGGCTTCACCTTGAAAACGAGTTCGAATCCGATTTGTGATGATGGCCTGCACTCCCACCAATCCTCCTCCTTCGATTTCGATGTGTTCGTCGACCTTGGTTCGAGAAATTATTTTCTAAGTGTAGAGTAAGAAATAAATTCGCAAGGGCTTCGCCACAAATTTGGAGGATGAAGAATGAGGAGGGATGAGTGCTTATTTATAGGAAAAGGAGGGGGAAAAGGACGAAATAGATGACACAAGCGCAAATGCTTTAAGGTTCCTAACCCAATACACGACGTTTTGATTATTCGATTTTTATCACAGTCGAACGGATGTTCTTATAATAGATTATTAATCGACGTCTCATAGTCTCTCAACCTTTCGGGTCATGCTTGACTATAGAGGGTTATGACATCATCATTACGGCAGATATCCCTGTAAAACTTATAACTACAATATCTTTGGCTACGGATGTCTGATTGAAATTCTGGAACCACTTCTGGAATCCTCTCGACATAATTTATCATATTAGATCATAATATAAGCAATTTAAGCATGTTAATCTTAGATTAAATAATCGCTCGCTGTGAACCGGTGATTACTGTAATAATTATAATTAGCAAAAATAAATAGGGGGTGTTACAATCGTTGAGGCTGTTGACGAGCTAGGTGATAGTGCAGTCCCTGAAGTGCCGCCACCCCAGCTCGCTCCGCTACCTCCCGATGATGAAGCAGAGCCCTCAAGATCACCTTTGGGAGATGAGCCTTCCCATTTTGCTTAGGATTACGAGGAGTGTGAGGCCGAATCAGCCCCGCCCACGTACGAATCCAAGTCTCGACCTATCAAACTCTCTAACAATGACGAAGAAAGTCGTGAAAATTAGCAACAAGGTGATTGTGAGATCTGGGTTGAAATCAACTCCAACACTGAGCAGATAGTTGTAAAAGATGAACCAATGCCCATGGACGGTAGAAGTGATTGGGAGAGTGAGCCACCAATGTATATCAGGGATGATGAAGAGGCATACATGATGCCCGAGCCGGAGTTGGCCGCAGTAGTGGCAAAGCCCATCAATGTCGTCCCGTTGCAGGCCTGGTAGTACAGAGATGAGGACGATGATGAGGATCCCGATGAGGATCCACAAGAGGACCCAGGGGAGTACGGTGGGAAGCTGATGATGAGTGCGATGAAGAGGAAGATCCTGAGAAAGACCTTGAGGAGGTTAAGGAGGAAGATCCCGAGGATGACTTGGGTGAGGTGGTTGATGAGGAGCCATAAAAGGAGCATAAGTGGGAGTAGCAACGACTTTGATGATGATGATTCCGATCAGAGCACTGTCTCCATGGACATCGACACCTTCTTGGGAGGAGATGATTGATTATATCGTCAAAGCTGCCTAACTTAGCTAGTCTAGTTAACGTGATAGATACGATCTTGGTTTTGGCAGTAGCGTAAGCCCATTTGGGGTAGCCCACAGTTCAGTAGTAGTGTATTGATATGTATGCTAAATCTCGAACTCTATCTTTTTCGACTATGTATTATGAGCCTTTGAAAGGCAAACACTTGAGAAATTATGTATGGGAGTTATGATTATGAATCTATTAGTTATTTCAGTTCCTTGTTATGAATTATTAATTTATGCATATACATATGTACAAAAATGCTAACGATAGAAATAATTTCCATATGCCTCCAAGAAGTAACCGTGTAAACCGAAACCAAAACCAAAACTATAATGAAAGGAATAATCCCCCTCCCGAAGAAGAAGTAAGAAATGAACTATCTTTACCTCCATGTAGGATCAATGAAATTTTCATGAGAGACAATCCACCAACGTATGATGGGACTGGGGAACCAGCGAAGGCCAAAGCTTGGGTCAGATCGATGGAGAAAATTTTTAGGTTTTTAGCCTGTACCGATCAAGAAAGGATCGAGTGCATTTCCTACCAGCTAAACAATTTAGCAGACTATTGGTGGGAATCTATTCAAAAGAGGTTGACCCCTAAACAAATGGAGCAATTCACGTAGGAAGATTTCAAGGAGGAACACTATGCCAAATTTGTACCACTGAATTATCGTCTCTACAAGTAAACTGAATTTCACAATCTCTGACAAGGGAAGTCCTTAGTGATCGAATATGATAGAATTTTATGTGACTTGTCACGCTATGCCCCTGAACAAGTCGAAACTGACGAGAAGAAAGCAAGGAGGTTTTGTGTTGGACTGAGATCTGAAATCAGGATTGCTCTGGCCAGCCATAGGGATTTAACTTATAAGGATGCATTGAATAGAGCCTTAGGTATTGAGGCAGCTTTACCAGAGGAGAAGGGATTAGTGCCGCCATCTGGGCACGTGAGTCAGGGCCAGAAGAAAAAATGGGAGAATAGTACGAGGGGACAGAGCTGGAACCGTCCTAACCAACAAAGGCAATGGCAAACGCTGTAGCAACCGCAACTTCTGTTACCCTACCCTGGAGGAAATATGAATGTTGGAGGAGCCTGAAACTTTCAAGCAACCAGAGCGATGCATGGGGAGCGAAACAACAAAAACTGTGGTAGATGTGGTCGCGGACATCGGGGGGAGTGCCCTGCTCTAAACAATAACTATTTTAATTATGGTTGACAGGGACACTTTGCCTCTCAATATGAGGTGAGAACTCAAGGAAACAGTTAAGGGCGTCAAGGCCCGAACAATCAACTTAGGGCCCTTCATGCTTGACCACAACCACTTAGAAGGAATGCACGACAACAACAACCACAACCCCAGTAGCACTTTGGGCCACCACAACACCAGCAAGCTTGGGCATATGCCATTAACCCAATGCAGCCAGAGGAGGGACCTGGACCCCAAGCTGCAAATCTAGGAAACTTGGCAGGAATGGGTAAGATCTCTGGAATACCTATCATCGTCTTGTTTGATACTGGTGCATCACATTCATTCATCTCTAACGCATGCGTAGCGATGATAGGATTAAGGCCTGTCAAGATAGAATCAAACCTGAACGTGAATACTCCATGAGGAGAAATAATGACTCCCACGCATAGTTGCTCGAACATAGAATTGGAACTAGGCTCACTGCGCCTGATAGGGAATAACCGTATGCAATGAGAATGAACGATGTGCACCTAATCCTTGAGATGGATTGGTTAGCTGAGAACTTTTCCACTATATGTTGCGAAGATAAGAGGATAAATTTTAACCGACCTGGCCAGGAACCTTCTAGTTTTTATGGGTATAGGAAGGGACGAAAGGTACCCATAATATCTGCTCTGCAAGCACGCAGACTCATAGGATCAAAGGGGAATCAGGCGTTCCTCATATATTTAAATAGTGAAGGATTCGCGGTTAAGAAAACTGAGGACGTGGTAGTAGAAAGGGAATACACCGACTTATTTCTCGAGAACCTTCTAGGGTTATCACCAGAGAGACAGTTGGAATTTACCATTGAGTTGGAACCAGAAGCTGCACTGATCTCAAAAGCACCCTATAGAATGGCAGCTAAGGAGCTTCAAGAGCTCAAGATACAACTTCAAGAGTTATTAGAACTAGGTTTCATTAGACCTAGTGTGTCAGCTTTGGGAGCTCCAGTATTGTTTGTGAGGTACAAGGGATGGATCGATGCGCATGTGCATCGATTTTCGTGAACTGAATAAGGTCAGTGTGAAGAATAAGTACCCCTCTCGAGGATCGATGACCTTTTCAACCAATTAAGAGGTGCAAACGTGTCCTCCAAGATCGATCTCCGATCTGGTTACCACCAACTAAGGATAAAGAAGGAGGATGTCCCACAGACTGCTTTCAGGATGAGATATGGTCACTACGAATTTGTAGTAATGCCTTTCGGGCTCACTAATGCTCCTGCAACCTTTATGTACCTAATGAACTGAGTCTTCTATCCTTATTAAGATGAATTCGTGTTAGTATTCATACATGACATCATCATTTATTCGAAGGGAGAAAGAGAACATGATAGGCATCTGTGAATAGTGCTAGAGACATTAAGGGCTGAGAAGCTTTATGCCAAGTTCAGTAAGTGTGAATTTTGGCTAAGCGAGGTCATTTTCCTAGAATATATAGTGTCCGCCGAAGGGATCAAGGTCGACCCCACTAAGGTACAGGCTATGAGTGAATGAAAATCTCCTTTGACTCCCAATGAATTGGGAGTTTTCTTTGATTGGCTGGCTATTACGGACTCTTTAATGAAGGATTTTCAAAAATTAGCCAGGCCGATGATTCAGCTGCTGCAGAAAGGGATAATTGCATGGACGAACAAATGCGAAGCAAGTTTCCAAGAGCTGAAAAAGAGACTGACAATATCTCCGGTATTGGCAGGACCAGAATCAGAAAAAGAGTACGACGTCATCACCGATGCATCCAAGAATGGGCTCGGTTGTATATTAATGCAAGGAGGAAGAGTGATTGCTTATGCCTCACGCAATTATGACCGCATGAGCTAAATTATCCTACTCATGACTTGGAACTGGCCACAATTGTGCACGTATTAAAAATTTGGAGACACCATTTGTATGGTGTAAAATGCGCAATCTTTATAGATCACAAGAGCCTCATATATTTCTTTAAGCAACAGGAGTTGAATATGAGGTAGAGGAGATGTTTAGAGTTGGTAAAGGACTACGACCTGACCATAAACTTTCATCCTAGAAAGGCAAACACTGTGGCTGACACGCTAAGCCGCAAAATCATTCCCAAAGCTTATTCCTTGCTTACTCACGAAGGCCAGTTGATTAAAGAATTCGAAAGAATGAAATTAGAGGTAGTTATACTCTCAGAGATGAAGGAATGCGTTCTAGCCTCTCTTATAATCACCCCAGAATTAAGAGAGAGAGTCGTCATGGCTCAGAGGAAAGATGAGGGACTCGAGAGGTTGAGAATGAAAATCCAAACCCAAGGGATTGACAAGTATGGAGAAGCACTCGATAATGCGATCTTGTTCAAAAATCAAATTTGTGTGCCAAAAGACGAAGCACTAAGGAAGGAAATCCTGAGCGAAGCACACGACACCCTGCATACGGCTCATCCAGGGAGTACAAAGATGTATCATGATCTGAAGAGGAACTTCTGGTAGGATGGGATGAAGAAGAATATTGCAAACTTCGTAGAATAGTGCTTAGCATGCCAACAAGTGAAGGCATTGCATCAACGACCATATGGGAAGTTGCAGCCTTTGTAGATCCCTGAGTGGAAATGAGATCACATCACAATGGATTTTGTGACTAGTCTACCTAAGTCACAGCGTGGAAACAGAGCGATATGGGTAATTATAGTCCGTCTTACCAAGAATGTTCACTTTATACCCATCAAGATCACCGATGGATCAGATAAGTTGGCCCAACAGTACGTTCTAGAGATTGTTAGGTTGTACAGAGTGCCCGTTTATTACGTCAGATCAAGACACAAGGTTCAACTCAAGGTTTTGGATAAACCTACAGTGGGAATTGGGTACAAAGCTAAATTTTAGCACTGCATTCCATCAACAGACAGATGGACAATCGGAACGAACAATTCAAACACTTGAAGATATGTTAAGGATCGTTGTCCTCGACCGAGGAGCTATGTGGGAGCCAATTTTACCCTTGGTAGAATACGCATACAATAATAGTTATCAGGGAACCAGTGGGATGGCGCCTTATGAAGCATTGTACGGATGAATGTGTTGATCCCCACAGTATTGGGACGAACTGGGTGAGAGGAAAGTATTAGGAACAGAAGCAGTAGAGGAAATGGTAGGAATAGTTTGGCAGATTCATGTAAGAATCAAAGAAGCAAGACTATCTGAAGTCCTATGCTGGTAATAGACACACTGAGCTACACTTTGACATTGGAGATAAGGTATTCTTGAAGGTATCCCCCTCAAAAGGGATAGTGAGATTTGGGACTATAGGCAAGTTGAGACCTTGTTTTGTGGGACCATATGAGGTGTTAGAAAGGATCAGACTAGTGGCTTACTGTCTGGCCTTACCGCCGGCTTTGGGAAATGTCCATAACGTTTTCCTTGTATCATAGCTATGAAAGTACGTGTCACATCTGATACGAGTGGACGGCATTTCCATAGACTGTGAAATGAAGTATGAAGAGCAACTGGAAGCTATCCTGGACAAGAAAGAGCAGTAATTGAGAAATAAGTCGATTCCACTAGACAAGGTTTTATGGAAACGACATGGAGTGAAAGATGCCACCTGAGAATTAGAAGATAAAATGAGAGAACAATATGCTAGACTATTTCCTAGTGATTAGTAAATTCCGAGACTAAATTTTTTTCAAGGTAGGGAGGATGTAACGCCCCACATTTTTCTGATCAAAATTTAGGTGGTGTAATGTGTCAAAAGTCCGGATTTTATAAATATTACTATTTTACCATAATTCGATTACAATTCATGGTAGATAAATTTCACCTACGATCATGACTCGATTAATTATTTCCACATGGTTTATGAAAATTTAGAAATTGGGAATTATTAGAGAATAATTCCCTAGGTTATTATAGTTGATATTTAAAGATTAAAGAAAATTGAGAAAACTTAATAAAGTAATTATAATTCAATTACATGTAATTAAGAGCGTATAATTCTGACCCATCGTGATGATGGTAGTATCGTGCATGATTAGAGAATCGAAAATTTAGTATCGTGAGAGAGATGATCGAAGATGAGATATGACATTCCGAAGGGCAGATAAAATCCATGCAGTATTTGGATCAAAATACAGTGCAAATAATATTTAATAAAGTAAGATGACGTGATGTGATGAGTGATTAGCCACCAAAATCCCCTAAAGCAAAGAAAAGCTAAACCTAGGTGATTAATGTTTCCTGATTCCCAGCATATCATTTACTATCCTTCAAATTATATTCAAACATATACACACATGTGTATATGCTTAATATATCCCAAGATCATGCCAAATACACCCCAATACACACACTATACATACAATTGGCACACACACTAAACAAATACGACACACGCACCACACATACAAACATATATCACCAACTTTCTTCATATCCCACATGCACACATGAAAAGTATAGCATACTTGTAATTGTACACTCAATCTCAACCCATACAAACGCATGAGGAGTATTATACAAGTATGGACCTCTCCCTACACACACATTACACCTAAACACACACTAACCATCTATAAATAAGTGTAGTGGGATCCCTTTAACCCAAAAACCAAAGCCAAACTCTTGCTCTACCAAATTTCGAGAGAGAAAAACAACAAGAACAGACAGAGAGGAGAGAGGAGAGAGGAGATCGAGAGAGAGAGAAGAAGAGAGATTGAAGGGAAAGAGAGCTAAGGACGGAGGATCTTTGAGCGCGAACCCATCAACAAGGAGGAATCTTGCAAGGGTCGAAAGAAAAAGGAAGATCAACCTCTAACCACCATTTCAAGGGGGCAAGTTAGGACTCTTGACCCTTGTTGAGCATGTTAAAATTGTAATACGAAAGATATGAGATTATGCATGATATTTAGGACATATTAGGAAATGAAATTATGCATTATTGATAGATAGACACTTAAAATAAGAATCCTAGAATATGAAGCTATAGTCATATATGAACTTATGAAAATAGTGAGAATGCTATTAGGGTGTTGGAGAAAGCATGATAATGATTTGGAAAAGGTTAAGTTATGATAGGGATCTGTTTTGATGGGGAATTATAGTTAAAGGTGTGTGTTTTGATCATAAAAATTGTTAGGAATGAATCAAAGTACGAACGAGCCAAAAAAGACAAGTTTTGGGTGGGGTAAAATGTCTTGGGTCAACGACACTGCCGACTGTTGGCTCAAAACTGTCGTCCATGACCTGGGCTTGGAGGGTCTCGGGTCTCCGGCTTGGTAGTCGATGACCAACGGCCCCAAGCCGTCGATCCTCAGGTTGCCGACTGAGGAACCAATGATCGGTAGTCCCGAACCATCGAGACCAAGGATGCCCTAGCATCCCACGACGATGGTCAAACCCATCAAGCTGGGTCACGATGATGGAACCACGGACTCGATGAGGTGAGCCATTGCTCGACAATACCGGGGTGCCAACCCGAGCCCACATCGGGTTTTAAAACCCACTTTTATCCCAAATTTTGAATGATGATAGTTCAACCCAATATCTGTAATTATGAATCTCGATTACCCTCATATGATAAAACATAGACGAGTGATGAATCAAACAATCAATGAACAATAGATGGAAATGATAAGACTTAGATCAAACATACATTACATACATTCACTTCTAGTTTGAAAACTTAGAATGGAATTAATCATTCTGAAACATTTTCAAATTAAGGTTGTGAAGTGCAAACAAAAAGTGAGCTAGCATATCCCGGAGCCCTAAATTAGCTTGGAAGTGAGATGGGCTTTCTTATACTAAACCTAAAGTTATAAACGTTTTCTTTTTCAAAATGATGGTTGATTGAAAATGAATGAGATGCCTAAATGTTTTGCATGACTATCTGTCCTATCACTGGTAGTATAGTACTAGAAGAGTTGTGATGATTGATGATATTGACGATTATGATGATTGATTTTGATGGTGATGATAATGATGGTTGATGATGATCGATGGTAATCAATGATGATATGATATATTATGCTGGTCGATCACACTACCCTAAGGTTTACCGTGATTTGCGCACAATGGATAGTGTGGGAGACCTACCCCTAGTCGATTTTTGAATGATTGTTGATTGAATACCAAATAGCATGGTTGTTATGCGCGCAATTGAATAAAATAGTTTTTGCGGTCATGAGCAGTTATTTTGAAATAAAATCTCATGATCTGCTTGATTGAACATGCTCTCCATTCACATTTTTATGTATGTATTTTTTTGGCAATGTGTCCATTGAGTGCATTCGTGTACTCAGCCTTGCATATCTTTCTAAATGTGCAGGTTGAAGAGCAGCGACGTTGGCGACGATGTTGAGCATTGAAACTCTTTTTGCTTAGTTTAGAGCGTCGAGCTATGTATCGTGATATACATGGATTAACTATAAACATTTCGCTGCATAACTCTTTTGAACAATTTATGTGTGGGTCTGTAATCTTAAATCAATATTACTTTCGAAACATGACTTTTGCTAGTACTTATGTGGGTGATTACATCCGTAACCTATTCTTATTTGTCTTTGGTTATAAATTGCTATACTCTTGTGGGTTCTTGAATTCTTTATTTCCCTTATATCAAGTTATCACTCGGTGGGATCGCATCGCCGACCGTTATTTCGCAAGGTTGAAAATGGGGCGTGATATCTGGCTTCGAAATGACAGATCATAGGGGGGGTAGGAACTGAACACTTTTACAGGATGTGTTTCAAAGAAAGGTGTCAGCTTTCGGGATGTAACCACCAATGCTAGTATCAACTTTTCAAGGGCGGTGTATCGTGTTTCTGCATCGAGCAAAGATTTTCTGACATAGTAAACCGGATGTTGCTTGCTCTCCTCTTCCCTTATTAGCCTAACTGCTAGTGTCTAGTTGGTGAGTGATAGATATAGGAGTAGTTCTTCCTGCAGTTCTGATTTTGACATTAGTGGAGGGTTCCGTAGGTACTCTTTTATTTCTTGCAGTGCTTTCGTGCACTCATCCTTCCATTCAAATTGGGTGTCTTTCTTTATTGTTGAGAAGAACGATTGCATTTTCTCTGAATATTTCGAAATGAACCTGCTCAGGACCACCAGTTTCCAAGTGAGCCTGTGTACCTCTTTAATTGAGGTAGTGGGCCGATGCTTTTGAGCGCTTTGATCTGTTGGGGATCTGCCTCGATACCTCGCTTCGTGACCAGGTACCCTATAAACTTCCCAGATGAGACACCAAACGAGGACTTTGTTGGGTTGAGTTTCATGTTGAATATGTTCAAAGTGTCGAACGTGGCACCCAGATGCTTAAGTGATCCCTAACATCTTTTGATTTTACTAGTATATCATCTACATAGACCACCATAAACTTTCTGATGGCATCCTTAACCATATGGTTCACCAGCCTTTGGTAAGTCGATCCTGCATTTTTTAGGTGGAAGGCCATAACCCGGTAACAGTAGATACCTCTATTTGTCATGAACAAGGTCTTCTCTTCGTCCTGAGAAGGTGTCCATGAAGTTGAGCCTCTCGTGCCTAGTGGTCGCATTCACCTCATGTTGATATATGTGAGTGGAAATGGATCCTTCAGACACGCTTTACTCAGGTCCATGTAATCGACACACAACATATTCTTGCCTTTTTTCTTCTAACAGAAAACACAGTTAGACAGCCAATCAGGTTAGTGTTGAGGCTTGTTTTGGATTGTTGGAACGATTGAGACTCTAACAGAAAAGTAAATCGGACACCAAGACTTCCAGGAAGGTTTATAGTATTTTATAGATGAATCATCTGGATCCTTCCAGCACGTGGTATGCACGTGCCTGGAATCTCGAGGCCAGGTCCAGAGAGGCTTTGTTTCTCGCAGTGCGAACCCTGAGGGACCTTTCATGAGGGGGGTGCTCATGCTTGATTCATCGAGAGGGCCATCTGAGTCTGTGAGAGACATTGAGATTTCTGCCGATTGGTTGGGGTTTGAGGCGACGCCTTTGAGACGAGCATTCGTGACCTTGTGATCAATGGTTAAGATTGAACGAATATTTTGGTCCTCAATAATAGCTCTATGTCTTCGCAAATCAAGTTAATTGATTCGAGGAGATAAATCTACGGAAGATAAAATTAGCACAAAAATATGCGTTCAAGTGATATTCTACCTGCTTTCGTAGCAAGGTATGGACTATGTGCTGCTGCTGGTTCTCGATTCATGTCAAGATTTCAGAAATAATCCCTATCCCGGGGTGGTCAGCCCCAAGTTAAGGAGGTGAAGAGTAAGATATTTCATGACAGATAGATGAAATATTTTGTATCTACTGGGAGGTGTAATATGAGTTCGAGTGTTTGGCCAAACCAAGGCCGAAGACACTTCGAGGGTGCACAGTTGCTTTCTAAGACGACCATGATGGAGCCATATAGACAGAACTTTTGTTGATAGATTTTAGAATGTGCATTGAGGTCCGGCTTTTTCGAAAGAAGCTGGGAATGACTGTGTTTTCAAAGGGAGCCGGGATGGATGTGACCGAACAGTTTAGCCTCTAGGGATTAGGTCATCCCAAAGGTTGGACACAAGTGCTAAGAAGCTCGTACATGTCGGGCATCGTAAAAATAGAATATGAGTTCGAGTACTAGGTTCATTCCTGAGTACTTTTACATGTCCGTATCGAAGGTAAGAGACAGAGGTCTTGTGGCATCGTACGCATCGCACGGAGCGACAACGCAAAGGGAGAAAGGCGCGGCCCTAATGCATCGGAGCTTGAAGGCTTCGCAGTTAGTATGCATGTTAGTGCTTTGGGGCAAGAGTTATTGATATTGATCGGTGCATTGGCACAGTTTTGATCGAGGGGCTTAGGAGTCGATTTGAGAGATAGTAGTGCTCAACCAAGGGGCTGTGGGCCAGCTTGGGATATAATAAAGGGGTCGCGCGGCGAGAGCCTCGAGTATTTGGATAGACAGCGTAGAGCTGTATTTCAAAGGGATAAGATGTTTCGAGCATTTTTTTATATAATCTGAAGAAATCCATAGAATACCTATAATTTTAGAACTCCGAATACCAATATTTGGGGTTAACGAATCATCAAAATCCGACTGGAGTACGAACTCCGAGTAAGAAGGCCTTAAGCATTGGCTTAGAGCAGACAATTAAGAATGCGGCAAAGATAATATCAGATCTCGAGGTCGAGCCCTGAGTTATTAATTAGAAATCCTTTGGGAGATTGATTTAGGTGGGTATAATGTGTTAGCTTCAAGATTATATCACCGGTCTTTGAGTGCACAGATATATGAGGGCTTCGAGGAATTTTATGAAGACCACTATTTGGATAGAAATCCAGTCGGAGGGGAGGATTGCTAGCCCCCAGTTTCTGCAAACATAACTTTGACCTCGAGGGGTTACTAAGCCCCAAGTGTCTCAAAGTTAGACATAGATGATTTGTACAAAGTTCGAAGTTTTACACTTGTAAGCATTTTAAATGTACTTGTGCGAATTGTTTACATGGCCAAAACGATGTCGTTTTGTAGAAAAACATTCCAGATTCTGCACGTGTATAAACTGACTGGCAGGTGAGGGGAGATCGCTAATTTCAAATTTCTTCTTTCCTTTTCTGCTTTTCTGCCAGCATCCCGTATCCTCCTCCTTTCAACCTTTCAC